>CM041780.1:291946759-291967634 GCA_023374045.1 Limonium bicolor | reverse complement strand
TTCTTCATGGCATCAAAAATGAGCTTTTGAAATTTTGAAAAGAGAGGATGAAAGGCCTTGACTCAACTAAGACAAATATGTGCTTAGTTTTTGATTTGGAGCAATATTGAACATTTGGTGAGCAATTGAAGTTGGAGAAGAGATGTGCTGTAGCAAGAACGAGATTGGTTGGGAGAATGGAGGAAGAACACGGTGGGAACAAGAGGAAATGAAGAAAGGAGGTGAGAGGTATGCTTTGTTAAGATATTTTGACTTATAAAGGTAAATAGTAACTTTACTTTATTTCTTTTTCTTTTCTTTAGTTGGCTGGCTTGGTATGGTGACTCACACTCTAAAAACCGTGCCCCCTTCATTCTAAAAGATATTTATGGTCTTTGTTGACCATTTAACTAATCAAAGTTGACTTAAGTCAAAACTAGCACTATTTGAGCACTATTCACATATTAAGGCACATATTTGTGAAATTTTTGATTTCCCATTGATCTAGACTTCCTCATGTGATACTAAGTAGTACACATGTTGATTAAAGAGTAATGATGGACATTTAGCCACTCAAAACTCATTTACAAGACAATTTTTCAGAAATGTGCTTTAAGACTCCTTAAAGCACATTTTGTGTTTTAACTTGTTTTCAAGCTTGGTTTTCTTTGGTAATTGATTTAATATGTTCATTAACATATTTATAAGGTATAGGTATGACCATTAGGTCTTATACAAATTTATCCCAAGCTTAGAGCACATTTTTGCTCTTATTGACTTTAAGGTATTTTCTTGTGTTTTGTTTGGTTTAACCGTCTACCAAAGTTTCCTAAGGACTCAATTAGCCTTATTAAATCATAATTGAATATTATTAAGTCTTGGTAGGATCTAAGGTACTTTTTAGCCTTTACATACCATAGTTTAATATTTAAACCACATATCAAGGTTTGGGGTATTTCAATCTACCCCCCTTAAACGAACTTCGTCCTCGAAGTTTACACTTCCCACACATCTTGGATTAGAATACGGGGATTACTTATAGAAATAAAACTTCCATAACCAAACACACTTTACATCACAACCTCGGACTTAATGGTCCGGGTAACACATTCACATCCATACTTAACATAACATATTCACAAGATAACCTCAAACTCAATGGTCCGGGTATCTTAACAACATTTACACATACATAACAACCCTTAGACTCTCTGGTCTTGGGTAACATAACAACATTTAGACTCATAGTTCTTGATAACATAACAGCCTTTGGACACATAGGTCTATGTAACACGACACATTTAGACTCATAGGTCTTGATAGCATACACTTTAGGATATCAAAGTCAAAATAACATTTATTACACATACCACACAACATGTCATAGCAGGTATAACAATCAAAAATATCTTTGATATACACTGTGATCCCGCAGAACTCGGTCGCGATGGACGCCTTCCGTCCCCGTGCCTTTGGGAGATCAAAACAATCACTTAAATTTGAATTTTTTTTCCTTGTGAGGTTAAGTAAGAAAACTTTAATTATGTAAAGTATCTATCGATGTTTTATAAATACCAATTGGAAATCCTTTTTGAAAACACACACAACTCCAAGTCCAACTTATGGTCTTTACTTCTTTTCTTAGCGTGGTTAATTGTGACCACTTACAGGGAGCTTCGAGAATCATCCAACCCTGATGTGATCAGCATCAGTGTTGAACTATCCTTCCACCCCAATTTGTGTTCGGCTTCCCTCGATCTCATGATAATCAAGTTTCACCTCCCACTTCAATTTCAAGCTTCAAGTAAATCACTCATTTCCAATTTTTTATCTTTTTAATCATTCTAATCATGATCATAACATCTCCAAGGGATAGAACTTCGTCTATCAATTATTTCCATACACTTTAATGTTGTTACCTAGGGAATCTTATTCTCACTAGGTTCTAGGTCGGTTTCATAACCTTTCATGAATCACTATATAGTATATATATACACATATATTTTATCAAAATACAACACACAGTTTCACATTTATACACTGTCAGGGTTTTGTACCCCGGGAGTTTCTCTACTCCCCACACTTGTACTATCACACACAACTGTTAACAAATAAACACACTTATCACAATGGTATTCGCATCTTCTGTGCGCAATTACCACAATTAAACCATGAATGAATGCGTATGTTTACGTAACACACACACCAATCATCAAAACAAATTATTTTATGCTATGCACTTATGCACAACATAAGTCATGTACACTTGTACGGTAATACACACTAAGTGGTTTTGCGCTCTACCCCCCTTAAAAGGGATTACGCCCACGTAATCAATCACTAAACATTGGCTTAAAATGTTCTGCCGTCGTGAAGTGTTTTAACTTCCATGCGGTCTATTACATAATGGATTCTGATTAGAGGATCTTAACCATATTGGCGGTTTAGTTCCTAAACCAAGAATTCTCATTGGAGTTTGTTTACACTCTTAGTTGGTTTCGATTCTGGCCTGTTAGGCTTCTAGGCGTTAATAACTAGCCATTCACTCATGTTTACCATGTACATTCAACACTTGAATTAGTGGCTCACTAGTTTCTGCTGCGAAACTCTAATAACTGTAGAGCTTAATTGCCCCCTTTTGTTATTCTTACTGTATTGTACATCCCCAATTGTCACCTTCATCTTGGTAACAATGGTTTCTCAACCGACACGTGGTATCTCTTACCGTTAGCGAATTCGGTGAGTTATAGATTTTCTATCCACTTCCATAGTAATTTACTGTATATACAGCTATGTATTTCACAATGATTGACTTGTTCCCTTCTGACTTACTGTCGGTTAAGATTGAGCTACTACCTAGTGTGTAGTGCTCTCTCAGCTGTTTACAACATTTGGGGTATATTCCATACCGATATTTGGCAGTTAGTGCTACTGTAGTCACTTACTGTTATAACCCAAGATTTGGTTATTATTTTAATTCGTCGCAATTTAACTTTAAGTTGGTTCAATCTTAATTCAGGACATGGAAGTCCTTTGGATTAAAGACAAGGGCGAGGTGGTCCATTTCGTTTTGGTTTTTGGTAAGGGATTTTTATTGATATTTGGGTGATATTAATAAATATCTTTTACATTCTAATTAGTCTTTCACCCACTACCTAATCGCGTTCTCACGACTCCACTAACTCCGTCAGTTTTGAAAATCCTCAGACGCTCCTTCCTTCTCTATGCTCTCTTCTCTGTTCTCTCTCTTCCAAAGTACGTTCAATCAAGTGCCCAAGCTCTGCTGTTGTGTTCTTGCAATTCGAGTTCTGCTGCGGATTCTTCTCGCCGTTGCACTCCGGTTCAGGTTAAGGTAAGGGCGTCGGTTGTTCTTGTGTAAATTCTGCAATTGGGAAGCCTACTCTCTTCTGATTTAGGTTTCTACAGTCTGATTGTCAGGATCGCCAATCCTTCTACGTGGACTCCCCTCTGCGATTCTTTTGCTATTGATTCAGGTACGGATTGTGATTTCGTGGGCAATGGCAGTTTCTGATTTGGGAGTTTGGTTCTGATTTCGGTCTGTTCTTCAGTTGTGTTGTCCGGGTGTATTGTCGTTCTGCATTCGGGAATTCTGCGTTGGATTCGGGCTCTGCTATCCAGTTTGGATTTCGTCTGCTGTTAATTCGAGGTAGGTGGCTTTCGAATTCGATCCGTATGTTCAGCCTTGGTGAGTTTGGGTTCTGCAAGTTAACTCATTGATTTGATCTTGTGTTTGTGTGTGGTTCATAAACCCCCAAGGTTGTTTTGTAAATGTGTGTGTTGATTTAGATTAGTTTTTGTGCCTCTGTTCGTGTTAAATTCGCCTCTGTTTTCTGAAATTTTCGGCGTGTCCGAACTTCTGTCCGATCATTGAAGTTCGGATATGCCCTTCTGCGCTCTGGATTTCTGAACTGTTTGATGTGTCCGAACTTCCGTCCGAGCTTCTAAGTTCGGACGGGGTGCGAGGATGAGTCTGGCTTACGAGTTTCGAATGGTGTCCGAACTTGTAAGTCCGGACATAAGTTCGGACACCCCCTTTCTCATTCCTCTGATTTTGCTTCAACTTGTGTCCGAACATTTATGTCCGGACACAAGCTCGGACACTCCGCGTACCTGTTTTCGTAAAACATCCGAACATCCGTCCGAACATGGATGTTCGGACATCTCTGTCTCTGCTTCTGTTTTGAGTCTCGACTTGTGTCCGAACATCGATGTCCGGACACAAGTTCGGACATACCTCTGTTTTGAAAATAACTTGCTCGTTTGAGCTCTGTTTTGACTTCCGTTTGCGGGGTTGGATTCCCCTTCTGATTTCCAAGCCATCTATGTGCTTTCTGGTGCCTTTGGTGCACATATGCTTATCTGTATTTAAGCTTCTGCTTTGGGACCTAGTTATCTCTGTGTCTGAGCCTTTGGATGGCTGGTTACGCTGTCTCGTAGCGCGCTATGTAGGATCCTTCTGTTCACGGGTGACGATCCCCGTTCTGTTCATGGGTGTTTACACCTGTTCTGTTTACGAGTGAGGTTTCCTCGTTCTGTCCACGAGCTGGCTGCTCGTTCTGTCTGTATGCTGTGATCGCTAGTGTCCCACTCTGTTTTCTGCTTCTGTCTGCTTCTGCTCTGTTTATTCCCTTAATGATTGGACTTCTGTTTCTGATTTCTGACACGTTTATGGATTCTTTGACTCCTTCTGATTTGTCAATATTCTGTAAATGTTTTCAGCATTCTGGTTGATGAAGTTGGTCATCTACTGGGCATAGTTGTGTGCTCATTCCCCTACTTCTAACGCTTTTGCAGATTGATTAGCGAGGATCGTCTCCCCTCAGCTTCTAGAGTTTAGTTGCTTCGTTATTTAGCTTCTTTTGAGACTTCTGTATTGAATTTGGGCCGTTGGGCATATTTTGTTAGCTTCCGCTTTTGACATCTGTTTGGTGGGTTCAGTAATGACTTTTGGGGATGTTTTAACATCTCTTGATTTATACATTATTTAAGTATTTCGTTTGGGCCTTATTTGATTACCTGTTTAAGTTCGTTTATTAGAGCCTTGCGTTATTATGTAATAATACGCGGCGTGTAATACCCCTAACTCCTAGGCCAGTGTTTGGGGGTGTTACACTTACTGTTAATCATGTCTCCACATTTGGTTATGTACAAGTACTTTTTATTGGTGCGGCCTTGCATTTCCTATGCATCGGCCATTATAACATTATTGCTCCACAATTAACATGTTTCCAATTCCTAGCTATCCCACTCGATCATTACTGCGCAAGTGCAATACCAAAACACTCAGTCATACAGAGTGCAGAGGCGTAAACTCTTGACAGTAAATCCCTTATGCGACTCGTCATGGAATTCACACTGAGTTCCTCATCACATAGTACCTACCACTGGCTTATTGCCCAGTCTGTTTAACATCGCTCATCTTGCATCTCTACTAAGTTTAACTCATAACTGGTCTTATCTGCCACATTATCGTTTAACAATACTTATACAACGGTCGCTTGCTGCGCACCGTGCTCTTACTCCTTGTATAACATCAGCTTATATCGTATTTACTGTAACATTAACTTCCACACATATACTCACATCATTCGTATTATGGTTCGTCCTTTATTTGGATGACTACTGTATGCTCCTAGAGCATTAATCAATAAGCCGGCATTATTCAGCTCGGTGCTTCACTTTTTGCACACATACTACTAAACGAACTGCTCTCTCGCAATATCAACATGGTCAATCCTTAACATATTTCTTGGGCTTGATACACATAACTACCGCTCCTGCGGTCTCACAATATCGAGAGGTATCCCCACTCTTAAAGCAGTGGTTCGTTCTCCGCTCTATTTACTTGTACCACATAAACTTCTACAATTAACTCAAATTTACATAACACATTTTATTTGTGGCCTATAAGCCTTATTTGCCTTGAGCTGCGCTCATCGTAGGCTATCCACACACATGTACTTCTCTGTACAACCTTACATGGTTTGGATAATATATTGAGCTCCATGACAAGGTCGTCGCATTCCGTTTCCTTTCATGGGATGCCCCTTAGGTTTGTCAGTCCGTCTCCTGACAACTTATGTCGAAGCTGGGTGTTAGTTTCAACCTTTGTGCTTCTATCATGTCGTTTCGTGTAACAATTGTTGATGTGAACACCCTTCAAGGATTGCTCCTGGGTGTTACTAAGTTATGCCTTTACATCTAGTTCACACTTATTGGTACATTCCGTTAGCCACGCCGTTTGCGTTCTTAACTGGCTTATTATCTCCTTCCGTGAAGATCAACATTTCCTGGTAGTGTAGGTACTCATTCTGGGAGTTTCATCCCGTTCATTGCACATTAATGTGTCCACATTAGGCATCTGCTTAGCCATGGACAGGCTGGGTCACCGTTCCAGCTAACATGTTTATCCCTGAGGATCCTTAAGACGTATAAGATGTCTTTACATTACAGTTAGTGCACTTCGCACCTCCTGACTCTTAAGCATTTCGTTGAAAGGAATTCACTAATTCCTTTAGTCTCGTTAACTTAACTGAGTTCCTTAACTTCAACCATTCATGGTAATCCTTAGTTCTTGTTTGACTTATACTGCTGACCGTAGTACGGAGTCGACTACTTCCAGTGTTTTGGACTCTACCCGTATACATATGTGGGGTACCATACTGATACATTACTACTAACCCAACTAACCCATAAGTAGGTCTGTCAGGCCCACAAGCTCCTATCGGAGTGCGGTCGTCCCACAATTCAGTTGGTACACTCGTAGTGTCCGACATACGCCTAGGTGAAGTATTCTGTTGTCAACTCCCTTATATTGTCCCGTGACAATATTCATTCCATGCTTCCCGAACTTAATCGAGGGAAAGTTTATCCATTGTTGAATTCTTATCAACTGCCCTTGGTTTTACTGGTTTGGTTTAGAAGAAGGTTAGAAAGAAGTATCTGTTTGAAAGAAAATCCGGTTTTGAAAGAAAGGAGCTTGAAATAAATATGAGTTTGAAAGAAAATTTTCATGGTTTCACAACATCTTCTTACCTTAACCAAGTCTTGCTTCTTGCTGACTGGTATACTTACAATTACAGAGGTTAGGCTAACAGGCCCTTCCACTGTTTTGACGATCACATTTAACTTTATGGTACTTTACCAAGTACTTTGTAGTGGTTATAAATTTCCCGAACAGCCCTGTTATAGTAGCACTTGCTATGGCAAGTGCGCCATGCTAACTGGCCATCGGTTTAACACATACCGGTTGTGGTATTGTTTTTACCCGCACTGTCAACAGTGGCCTTGTTGGCCCTCACTGATCTTACTGTCTTGATAATAACTCCTCTAAGTGACTTTTCACTGTCTTCACATGATAATCATCAACTAGGGTGTTTCCCATTCTGGGTGACCCCCTTTTTTTGTATTGTTTCCTCTTCGTAGCCCGTTCCACGTATTTGTCGTGGTTACTGAGACTTGTCCCTTATTTGGGCACTACGTTGTAGTTCCTTTGTCGGTTGGTATACCGTTGATGTATTATTTATCAACTGTGGTCCCGTAGGCACTCGTCTCGGGTTTTATTAATCCACTTCTTGCCTGTTGCACGGTCGTTGCGTTGCAAGCTGGTTATCCTCGACTGCTCGGCATGTCGACCCAGGTTGCCGGAAATTCTATTCTTCTATACACAAGATTATTCATTCTTCGCTATTAAATGTGGTTAACATTGTTCAGATGGAAACCATCTCCAGGATTCCCAGTTTTCGGGATCTACCGTATGACTGGTTCTCCATACCTTTAGAGGTACTTAATAACAGCCAGATCGGGTATTCCCGAGTAAGAGAGGACTTCCATCTCTCTGGCGTTCCTTCCCAAGTTATAAAACAGGGATTGTGGAGGGCGAGAAGGATATTGTAGGTTTCCAGTACACACTGGTAATACCTAACTAGCGTATCTCTCACGCTATCACTCAACCCTTAACCCAAAGTACTAAAATCCTAACTCGGTACTTCCTAAGCTCGGTAATTCAGTCATCAGAGCGATACTTCGCTCTAATACCACTTTTTGTAACAGCCAATCCAACAACAAACACATAACAGCATCCTGCAGTGGAAAATATACTACTTCACATTAAACAACTCGTTGGTGTTACACGCCGTTAACCACCCACGTGGCTAACAAGGCTATTACATATACGTTGTACCGGTCTGATGGACTAGATTCCCGAGCGACTACCCATTTCTGAACCTCCATTAACAATAGAAACAACATACACCCTCCAACTGTACCGAGTATTCACAAACTGATGCCGATAATAATTTCGGTCTTACTACACCTACTGTATATATACAACTTAACTGATTACCCATGTACAACGACTACCCCGTCCTACCCTCGAACGGCTTCCTGCTCTTTGTACCTGAAATAGGAAAAGAAGAGAAAGGGTGGCCCCCAAGGGGCTCAGCACCTTTACTGGTATGGTAATCTCGCAGCCCACATGCTACCGGGCCACGCACAACTAATTGTCGTCTTAGCATGCGGTTGATTATATTTAAATCATGCATGCAACTGTAAACACACAACACACAACATTTCGCCTCAATGGGCTCAATAAACGGATAATACATCCTTATTTGATATGTCACTCATGGTATTCATTATCCCTAGAGTGTTTCTCCTCTAATGGAGCTACTTCCTTAATAGATGACACTTACCCGTTATTCGGGTTATCCTTAAACGCCTCTTATCACAAACTGGGATTCATATCCATGATCCACATACTCCACATTTTACAACATATAACATGCATCCCATAACAACACATAACAACACTTTCACGTTTCAACGTGCACATAATAACATCGCAATAGAAATTGCATTACAACAACATCACATAACATAACGGGAATGGTTCTCTTAGGAACCGACCCAAACATTGTTAATACACTGGTGAGCCTAGAGAATGTTGCCAGTCTCATGATAAGCTCGTTACATAACTCGTTACCGTCTCGTTAAATGAACGGATAACTTAACACAAGGTGTCTCGGATATAGTGATCCAAGCACACCGAACAAACATAACATAGTATGCCCTGTGGCCCGACGTGAGTCAGTAATAGCCTTGGTTGAGTTAAAGGGAAGGTTGGAAACCAAATTGGAAAACAACCATAACATACGGAGAGGATCGAACCTGATATGAAAACGACCCCCATACTCACACGCGTGGCCGGAACAGACCGGACTCCTCACTTCCCCCGTTAGCACTTGTTAGTAGTTCAACATTGAACTTTATTAAACAATCACAACATTGGGTTAAGCCTTGTTAAACATACACAAGGGAAGAGAGTCACACGTTCACACACAAACATTACACACAAACATCACATGACTAACTCACGCATAGCCGTGGTTAGAATGTTCCTTAGGTCGGATACGTTATCACCGGATACCGTTCTCTTACGTTCATCTAATGGTGGTTAACTAGCCCTTCAAGCGCATTCGAGGTTACCGGTATCGGTACGTAAACATACAACAACAATAACGACTGTAAACTCATTTCATGATTTATCTTATAATGTGGCAAACACACAGAAAAATACATTGGCATACAAGCCGGTGTAATCCGGTAGGACACAGGTTGCAAGAAAACCATACCTGTCACCGGAGTCCACTTTATCGTGTTCACTTATGTTCCTCGAGCAATCCTCGAACAACTGATAACATTACATGTATTTTTATTAACATCGGGGTATCATTTTGGTATAAAGTCTAATGCTTATAACTTTTCCCCGTTAACTTAGTTACATAACTTCACTTTTTAACTTGTTTTACTTTTACATTTTAATACATCTTTTCCCCCACTAAATTGTCATTATAACTCACCTAACATGTCTTAAACAACCTTATAACATCATTACTAATCAATCCCCATCATTACATATCATTTTATAACCTTAAACAATGTTTTTGGTCCGACTGACCTTACCGACCGACCTTACACAAGGTCGGTCCATTCCAGAACACATTACCGTCAAAATTTTCTACTCCGACCGACCTTGTAAGTTCGGTCGCATGTTCAGTCGATTCCAGAAACTTAATTCGTACACAAAATACAAGCCCGACCGACCTTGCAAGTCCGGTCCCCAAGGTTGGTCCATTCCAGAAACCAATTCTCGCAGGGTAAACTGGGCTCGACCGACCTTGGCAAGTTCGGTCGCAAGGTCGGTCTGCCCCAGACCCTTATTTTTCCATTGCCCATTTAACTCCAAACTTCTCCTAAGGCCTCCTAATGTTTTCTAACATCATTTGGTACACTTATATCCTCATACAACATCCATGAAACTCATTATATATCACCTTAAGCACTTACTCATTTCATACCGAAATTCCTAACACTTATGTTATTTCCTCCTTAGTTTTCCAAGTGGTGTTTCATGCCTATGATAACCACTATGCCCTTAATGTTTTCTCCTCATTTTAACATCATCTCCCAAGCATCATTTCTTACCAACCTAAACCCTAGTTGATGTCTAAGTCCTTTTGTTTACCTAGAACATCTTAAGACATTATTTCTCCTCACTCAAAAGGCTTAGGCATTTCCAACACTTCTAGTTCACCAAAACTCACTTAAAACACTTAGAACTTCTTACACATTTTCCAAATTTTGCCATAGCTTCTCTTGTATATTCTCACATCCAATGTAACACCCCATCCAACATTAACACACTTACAATAAACTGCAGCGGAAAAACAAACCTCATCACATTACTTAACTCGTTGGTGTTACACGCCGTTAGCCACCCACGTGGCTAACAAGGCTAATACATACACATTGTACCGGTCTGATGGGCTAAATTCCCGAGCGACTACACATTACTATCCCTTTCCATTAACACAACAACAACATACACCTTCCAACTATACCGAGTATTTACAACTAGTGCCGATAACAATTTCGGTCTTACTACACCTACTGTATATATACCACATAAACGATTACCCATGTACAACGACTACCCCGTCCTACTCTCGAATGGCTTCCAGCTCCTTGAACCTGAAATAGGAAAAGAAGAGAAAGGGTGGCCCCCAAGGGGCTCAGCACGTTTGCTGGTATGGTAATCCCGCAGCCCACATACTACCGGGCCACGCACAACTAATTGTCGTCTTAGCATGCGGTTGATTATATTTAAATCATGCATGCAACTGTAAACACACAACACGTAACATTTTGCCTCAATGGGCTCAACAAACGGATAATACATCCTTACTTGATAAGTCACTCATGGTATTCATTATCCCTAGAGTGTTTCTCCTCTAATGGAGCTACTTCCTTAATAGACGACACTTACCCTTAAATCGGGTTATCCTTAAACGCCTCTTATCACAAACTAGGATTTATTTCCATGATCCACACACTCCATATCTTACAACATACAACATTCCTCACATAACAAAACATAACAACACTTCCACGTTTCGACGAGCACAAGATAACATCGCAATAGGAATTGCTTACAATGACATCACATAACATAACGGGAACGGTCCTCTTAGGAACCGACCCAAACATAGTTAAATCACTAGTGAGCCTAGAGAATGGTGTCACCCTCATGGTAAGCTCGTTATACAACAACAACACTCATTACCGTCCTAATAGTCGGACGAGTAACTTAAGTTAAGATGGTTCGGGTTTGGAGGCCCGAACACACCACACAAACACATATTCCCCCTAAACCGATCATAAGTCGGAATAGCTAAGCTTTGGAATAAGCTAATGGGAGATCATAACCCGTGAGGGAAACAACCATAACAAAGAGAAGGGTAAGGCTAAGAAGGATACCCACTCCCAAACAACGCGCGACCGGCCAAACCGGATTCCTCACCACTGTTAGTACATACTTACTTTAGAATATTAGTTAGAACCCCACTATGGAGTCTATCATAACTACACACCATACAGTATTACAACTGGGTTAAACACACAAGGGAGATCCCTACATTCACATACACATATCACACAATTAACACACGCATAGCCGTGGTTAGTACGTTCCATGGTTCGGGTCGTTTACTCCGAATACCGAACTCTCATGTGATCCTAGACTCAGTCAACTAAGGTTTACACTTCCGGGGTAAAATGGTATCGGAGTTGTACACGCCACATAAATGAATTACTGTAAACTCATTACATGTTTAATCTTACAACGTGGCAAACATACAGAAAAACACATTGGCATACAAGCCGGTGTAATCCGGTAGGACACAGGTTGCAAGAAAACCATACCTGTCACCGGAGTCCACTTTACCACGTCCACTTATGTTCCTCGAGCAATTCTCGAACAAATGACAACATTACATGTACTTTTATTAATATTGGGGTAACATGTTTGTTTAAAGTCTAATGCTTATAACTTTTTCCCGTTAACTTGGTTAAATAACTTTACATTTTAAACATGTTTCACTCTTTCATTTTACTTCAACTTTTCACCCACCAAATTGTGACTATAACTCACCTAACATGTCCTACACCACCTTATAACATCATTATCCATCAATCCCCATCATTAGACATCTTTTAATAACCTAAAACAACATTTTTAGAGTGGTCCGGGACTTGGTCCTTACCTTAAGTCCCGGACCAACACTTACAGAGACTCCCGGCCATTTTTAATAGGGTGGTCCGGGACCTTGTACTCACCCCAAGTCCCGGACCACTACATGGAACAACTCTCGGCCTGTTTTTGATATATGGTCCGGGACTTTAACCATTAACCAAGTCCCGGACCCAAGCTACAGAATGCTATATTTGCATTTTTCTAACATTGTTGCACTATTTCTCCACCTCCATTAGTTACCCAACTTCATACATGAACTTAGGCATACTCTAATACCAAAATATCACTTTGATTCTCCTTACAACATTGTCTTGTTTTTTTTTTTGCATAATTTTGGGCCGTCCGACCCACCGTCCGACCCACAACTGGGTCGGACCGTTCCAGAAACTTTTCCCGTCTTCTAAATACACCTGTCCGACCCATGTCTGACCCAACCATCTGGGTCGGACCATTCCAAAGACTTAGAGCACACATGTCCGACCCATGTCCGACCCAAGACCTCTGGGTCGGACCATTCCAGAAACATTAACGGGTGACTTAACAGAGGCTGTCCGACCCACCCTGGGTCGGACCACTGGGTCGGACAACATTAGAAGTTGTCCAAAACTTATCAAACTTTCTCCAAACTTTTCCTCAAGCCTCCTAATGTGTTCTAACATCATTTGGCACCCTTAACCCTTCATATAACATCCATAAAACTCATTTTATAACTCCTTAAACACTTAGGGTGTGTTCACTTCACGCAACGGAAACGGAATGGAATCAGGAAAGGGAATGGAGGGGAAAGGAAAGAGATTCCCTTTGATTAAAAAGTCTGTTTGGTTTTAACTTGGAAACGGAATAGAATTATACATCATTCTCTTTGTTGTTGTTTGGTTTTGAAGAGAAGGGAATCACCATTTTCTTTAAAAAAAGTATACTTATTTATTCAGTATTAACATAATGTAATAATTTTTGTTTCCAAATCTCAAAATAATCATATTCATTCATTTCATAAACATATTGATAGATATACAAAATATAAATTAGAAATAATTTTAATTATATATTAAGTAAAAATATAATCACTTTAATTGAAAAAAAATTTATTAATTAATTATATCAAATTATGTTATAATTCAAAAATATTTGCAATATATTATAGATATTTATCTAATACATACATTAGATAATGTTTAATATTTTAAGAATAAGTTATATGTTAATATATTGTTTTATATTTCTCAATATCTTTTGGTATTAACTAAAATATTTTAGTTCACATTTAAGTAAATAATATTTAGTTTACTTATTATACTTTTAATAGTTTTAAGACTATAAGGTTATTAAAATAAAACAGAATAATAAATTTTTGTATTAGTAAGTTTTTTTAAAATTTTATGGTACAATTTTAAAATCTAAAATTTTAAAAATTTGTTTATATTATTATATGTAGTATTTAATATATATATATATATAATATATATATTAGTAATGACAAGGGGAATAGAATTGTAAATATATATATATATTATATTAAATATTTAGTAAATAACAAAAAATACTAAATATGAATCATTGTAAATACTTTATTTAAGATACACCATTTTACTTTTAATTTTTATTTAAGTATATGTTACTCATAATTAATTTATAGATTAATATATTTATTATTAATTAACTACAGTTGAAACTTGAATAAGGATCGTGAAATATTTATGTATATATATTTTTTAATTCTTAAAATATTTATTTAAATTAAACATGGTTTGAAATAACGATGATGGGTTACGTGGTGGGAGAGAATGATGAAAAAGGAAAGGGAATTCTATTCCCCATGATTTTAGGGGGAATGGGTAAGAAGGGTATTGGGGGTTTTCAAAACTGAAAAGAGGGGAAAGGTAATCATTAAAAATTAAAAACAAACCACCACAAAAGGAATGATTCCCTTTCCCTTTCCCAAATACCCCCAAGTGAACACACCCTTACTCTCTTCTTACCAAAATTCCTAACACTTATATTGTTTTCTCCTTAAGATTTCTAAGTGGTATTTTACCTATAATGACAACTATAACAAGGTGTTTCCTCTACACCTTAACATCTACTCTAAATCACTTTAATACATGTTTTCTTCGCAAGTAAAACATTTGTTCACCTTTCACACTTCCTAGTTCACCAAAACCATTTAAAACACTTAGAACTTCTTACACATTTTCCCAACTTTGGCCATAGCTTCTCTTGTATATACTCACATCCAACACATAGGTTTTTACCTTATTTCATTCAAGAGCACCTAAAATCCATCAAACACATTTTTATACACAAACTTCACACATTTAGCACTACATCACAATATAGTGCATAACATAAATTGCTTGGCACTTAGGCCCTTAAATAACATGGCTCTTAGGCCCTTAAATTGCACAAACCTTAAACATTGAATTTCCACAATATATAAGCCTTTGACCTGCAATTACACGCACCAAGACATATGTTCCTTTACTAGTCTCCTTGAGAACACCTTACTAAGTCATTCACCATTTGCTCTTTAGGTAGTTTTAACAAGCATTATAAGCTCATTTCTCCTAAGGCATTAAACAACATTAGGTTAGTATATTTACCTCTTTTCCAAACAAACTTCTTTCTCGTTTCCTTATAAAACCGGTAAGGTATTTGATTCCTTGTCAAGTTCTATACATTGTACAAACAACATAATGAGTATTCAAGCTTTAAGCTTCATCTCATTGTAAACCCTAGATTACATTGTTTCAAAAACATTAATGTACTTGTTTTACCTTAATCTTTGAAGAGGGTTTGAATATCTATGAAAGAGGACTCCACCTAGTCCAAAGAGATTGGAATGAAGCTAGAACAAAGTCACACAAAGGGCTCCATCAATGAGTATTTTCGGTCAACAACAAAACATGGAGGAAACTTGATTTTTCTTTGAGATTCCTTACCTAGAAGCAAAGGAGATCAATAATATGTGGAAAGACAAGCTCAAGCTCCTTCAATGGTGGAACTCCATGGCACCGGAATGGGGCTTTTGAAGTTTTGAGAAGATGGAAATGAAGAGCTTGATGAGAGGAAAGATGGTGGTGTTTGTTTTTGATTTGGATAAGTGAGCTAGATTTTACAAGAGATCAAAGATGGAATTCCATGGTGTGGTGCTGTATTACCGTGAGAAAGCAAGAAGGGAGGAAGAAGAAGGTTTGAACCGTGTGAAATGAGAAAGGAAGTGAGAATGAAGATAGACTTGCTTTTTAGAAGATATTTATAACTTATAAAGCAAATAGTACCTTAACTAGTCATTCTTTACTTATTTGATATGTTAACAAGAGTGGTGAGTCACCACACTTAAAAACCGACCCCCCTTTATTACATAAGGGGTATTATAGTCTTTGTTGACCAATTTAATTACTTATAGCATTATATGTTACAAACTAGCTTATAAAAGTTACTATTCATGCAAACAAGGCACATTGTTGTGAAAGTTTTGATGTTAATTAAAGAGTAATGATGGACATTTAGCCATTCAAAACTCATTTACAAGACAATTTTTCAAAAACGTGCTTTAAGACTCCTTAAAGCACTTTTGTGTTTTAACTTGTTTTCAAGCTTGGTTTTCTTTGGTAATTGATTTAATATGTTCATTAACATATTTATAAGGTATAGGTATGACCATTAGGTCTATACAAATTTATCCCAAGCTTAGAGCACATTTTTGCTCTTATTGACTTTAAGGTATTTATTGTGTTTTGTTTGGTTCCAATGTCTACCAAGGTTTCCTAAGGACTTAATTAGCCCTATAATCATAATTGATATTAAGTCTTGGTAGGCTCTTTGGGTCCTAACCAAGTTCACTCATAGCTTAGAGCATGTTTTTGCTCAAACTGTGTCTTAGTGCTTTATTGCATTTTACTATGATTTAAATTGTTCACTGATGTTTCTAAGGCACTTTTTAGCCTTTACATACCATAGTTTGATATTTAAACCACATATCAAGGTTTGGGGTATTTCATCCAAACACTTAGGTTTTTACCTTATTTCATTCTAGAACACCTAAAATCCATCAAGAACTTCCTCACACACAAAACTTCACCAAATTTACACTACATCACAATATAGTGCATAAACTTAAATTGCTTGGCACTTAGGCCCTTAAATAACATAAACCATAAACACTGAATTTCCACATTTAAATGCCTTCAACCTGCGAATACACACAACAATGCTCCCATGTCCTTTTAGTCCACCTTGTGGATAGTTTCCTAGCTCATTTTTTTCCATTGGCTCTTTAGGTTATTTATTAAGCAAATATTTCTCAATTCCCTAGTACAATAAACCACATTAAGAGGGGTTATTTACCTCTTTGTTTTCCAAGTTTTCTCACTTGTTTTCTCTTGTTTTTCTTGATTGAAAATCGGCAAGGAGCTTTTATCACTTGTCAACCTTCTAACCAATATACATATAAGGGTAATGAACATTAAGTTTAATACTCAAACTCATAATAAAACCCTAGGTTTACATAAGTGTCTTAAAACACTGAAATTGATGTTTACCTTTGGAATTTGAAAGAGAACTTGAACAAGTGGCAAGATAGGACTCCTCCTAGCCCTTTGAAGTTTGGATTAAGCTAAGAAGATAGCAAGACAAGGCACCATTAAGGGGTGAATTTTCGGCTTACACAAAAATGAAGGAAACTTGCATTTTCTTTGATTTTCCTTACCTTGAATGAGAGAAGTAGCAAAAGAGCTCTTCAAACAGAACTTTCCCCCTTCAATGGAGTTTCTTCATGGCATCAAAAATGAGCTTTTGAAATTTTGAAAAGAGAGGATGAAAGGCCTTGACTCAACTAAGACAAATATGTGCTTAGTTTTTGATTTGGAGCAATATTGAACATTTGGTGAGCAATTGAAGTTGGAGAAGAGATGTGCTGTAGCAAGAACGAGATTGGTTGGGAGAATGGAGGAAGAAAACAGTGGGAACAAGAGGAAATGAAGAAAGGAGGTGAGAGGTATGCTTTTTAAGATATTTTGACTTATAAAGGTAAATAGTAACTTTACTTTATTTCTTTTTCTTTTCTTTAGTTGGCTGGCTTGGTATGGTGACTCACCTCTAAAAACCGTGCCCCCTTCATTCTAAAAGATATTTATGGTCTTTGTTGACCATTTAACTAATCAAAGTTGACTTAAGTCAAAACTAGCACATTTGAGCACTATTCACATATTAAGGCACATATTTGTGAAATTTTGATTTCCCATTGATCTAGACTTCCTAATGTGATACTAAGTAGTACACATGTTGATTAAAGAGTAATGATGGACATTTAGCCACTCAAAACTCATTTACAAGACAATTTTTCAGAAATGTGCTTTAAGACTCCTTAAAGCACATTTTGTGTTTTAACTTGTTTCAAGCTTGGTTTTCTTGGTAATTGATTTAATATGTTAATTAACATATTTATAAGGTATAGGTATGACCATTAGGTCTTATACAAATTTATCCCAAGCTTAGAGCACATTTTTGCTCTTATTGACTTTAAGGTATTTTCTTGTGTTTTGTTTGGTTTAACCGTCTACCAAAGTTTCCTAAGGACTTAATTATCCTTATTAAATCATAATTGAATATTATTAAGTCTTGGTAGGCTCTTTGGGTCCTAACCAAGTTCACTCCAAGCTTAGAGCATGTTTTTGCTCAAACTGTATCTTAGTGCTTTATTGCATTTTACTATGGTTTAAATTGTTCACCGATGTTTCTAAGGCACTTTTTAGCCTTTACATACCATAGTTTAATATTTAAACCACATATCAAGGTTTGGGGTATTTCAGTTCTAGCTACATTCCAATCATTCAAGGGCTAGGAGGAGTCCTCTCTTGATACTTATTCAAGCTCTCTTCCAATTCCTAGGTAAAACAATTACCTTAATGTGTTAAGACAATATATGTGTCTAGGGTTTACAATGAGATGAAGCATAATGCTTGAATACTCATTCTATTATTTGTACATTGTTTAGTAGTTGACAAACAACCAAACATCCTTACCGGTTTTACAAGGAAACAAGAAAGAAGTTTGTGGGGAAAAAGAGGTAAACAAACTATCTCAATGTAGTTTAAATGCCTTAGGAAAATGAGCTTGATTTGCTTCATAAAATACCTAAGGAGCCAAAGGTGAATGACCTAGTAAAATGCTCTCAAGGAAACTATTAAAGGGCATATGTGTTGTTGTATGTAATTGCAGGTCAAAGGCATTATTTATGTGGGAAATTCAGTGTTTAAGGTTTAAGCAATTTAAGGGCCTAAGAGCCATGTTATTTAGGGGCCTAAGTGCCAAGCAATTAAGTTTTTGCACTATATTGTGATGTAGTGCAAATTTGGTGAAGTTATGTGTGTGAGGAAGTCCTTAATGGATCTTAGGTGTTCTTGAGTGAAATAAGGTAAAAACCTAAGTGTTTGGATGTGAGAATATACAAGAGAAGCTATGGCAAAATTTGGAAAATGTGTAAGAAGTTCTAAGTGTTTTAAATAAGTTTTGGTGAACTAGGAAGTGTTAAAGGTGAACAAATGTTTTACTAGGGAAGAAAACATGTACTAAGGTGATTTATAGTGATACAAGGATTTAGGTATTATCTTGGAAAGTTCTAGGAATTCAATGTGTGTTTTCGAAAATGTATTAAAGTCTTGGAGAAGTTGTGTTAAGGTTTAGGAATGTTGATGTACAAGGGAGAAATTGTTTAGGTAGATGTGAAAAGGAGATTTAGTTAGTAAGAAAAGAAGTTTGAGAGATGATGTTAAGGTGTAGAGGAACACCTTGGTATAGTGGTTATTATAGGTGAGATACCACTTAGAAATCTTAAGGAGAAAACATTCCAAGTGCTAGGAATGTTGTAAGAAATTTGTGAATGATAAGATGGTTTTGGTGTGTGATTTAAAGAGTTTAGTACATGGCTAAAGGTGTGTATGATGTGTCAAATGATGTTAGAACACATTAGGAGGCTTGAGGAAAAGTTTGGAGAAAGTTTGACAAGCTTTGGACAAATTCTGGTGTTGTCCGACCCAGTGGTCCGACCCAGGGTGGGTCGGACATCTCTGTTAATGCAATCGTTGGAGTTTCTGGAATGGTCCGACCCAGAGGTCTTGGGTCGGACATGGGTCGGACAGGTGTATTTAAAAGATGGGAAAAGTTTCTTGAACGGTCCGACCCAGTTGTGGGTCGGTCGGTGGGTCGGATGGCCCAAAGTATGTAAAAAAAATTTGTTTAAGGCTATAGGATGATGGGGGTTATTAAGTAATGACGTTATAAGATTACTAAGGACATGTTAAATGAGTTATAATGACAATTTAGTGGGGAAAAGTTGTATTAAAATGTAAAAGTAAAACAAGTTAAAATGTGAAGTTATGTAACTAAGTTAACGGGGAAAAGTTATAAGCATTAGACTGAAATACCCCAAACCTTACTATATTGTTTAAACACCTAAATATGGTATATTAAGACTAAAAAGAGTCTTAGAAACATTAGTAAACAAATTTTAACAAGAAAACACAAAATGTGCTTTAAGGTCAATAAGAGCCAAAATGTGCTCTAAGCTTGGGATAAGCTTGGTTAAGACCTAATGAACTTACCAAGACCTTATTTATATACTAAGGAACATATCAAACCAATTACCAAAGAAAACCAAGCTTGAAAACAAGTTAAACACAAAATGTGCTTTAAGAGTCTTAAAGCCATTTCGAAAAATTGTGTTGTAATGAGTTTTGAATGGCTAGATGTCCATCACTAATTTTTAATTAACATGTGTACTATATAGTATCACATTGGAAGTCTATATCAATGGGAATCAAAAATTCACTTCTATTGCCTTGTTTTTATGAATAGGATTTTAATAAGATATTTTGTAACATATGTTTGATAAGTAATTAAATTGACGAATAAAGACTATATTACCCCTAAGTACTATTGGGGGCCGGTTTTCTTAAGTGTGTGACTCACCACTCTCTTGTTAACATGTTAAGAAAATGAAGAAGACTACTTAAGTTACTATTTGCTTTAATGCATAAATATATTCTAAAAAGCAAACAAACTCACTTATCTCATTCTCTCATTTCTTTCCTTCATTTCCACATGGTTCCAAGTCTTCTTCAACCTCTCTTCTTCTCTTCATTCACGATTTGCAATAGTAAACACCCAAACTCCATCTTTGACCACTTGTAATTCCTAGCTCACTTAACCAAATCAAAAACAAACACCACCATTCTCTTCCTCTCATCAAGCTCTTCATCCTATCTTCTCAAAATTTCAAGAGCC
>CM041780.1:291865187-291946259 GCA_023374045.1 Limonium bicolor | reverse complement strand
TGTTGGTCAGGAAAATATTAAGGTGGTCAACCTTGACCATAGGCTAGGTTTTGACCAAAATAAATAAGTTAGATAACTATTTAAGGTTTTATAATAAGTTATGTATTTAACGGTAATATTTTTATACACATATTGGTAAATATGTTATTACCAAAAATTAAGGTGTACAATGGTATTTTAAACACCCATGGGCTACTAGGAATTTTTAGGAATTTATTTGGTGGATTTTGGAATAAATAACTATATCGAATAATATTAGTTAATATGTCATTATGACACTTTGGAGAAAAATAGATGGTGGAATGTAAATATCAAAGTATATGGGTTAATAAAGATATTTATAACCCTTTGGTGGAATTTGGTGATTTTTAGAATTATATAAGAGTATTTGTTGAGATATGTATACTATATATTTTTAATGATATTATCAAACTATATGTTATAAATTGGGCCTATGACAATATAAAACGTATATTGAGGTTTGTTCGGAATTACAAAAATAACCATAGGTTATGCTCTTTTATAAGTTAGAAATGTTATATAATGGGATATATAACATGATAAAGAAAGGGGTGATTTTGTAAATAAGGAAATTATGGTTTAAGGAAAAGTATAAGGTTTAATATGTGCCTATGAGGCAATACACAATAGTCTTGTATAAAACTATAGATTATAAGTTAAAGGAAATAAAAATATCATTGGTATAACATTACATAATGTTATGTGGTCAAAAAGGGAATTTAAATAAATTCAAGGGCTAATCCGAAAATAAAAGGTTGGAAAATGATTTTAGACTAAGGTCTTAATGTTAATAAATGTTATAACAATTATTTGGTATTAAGGTGGTTTAATGAAATTAATACAAATAAGGTATTCACATTAAATGGTGTGACAAACTATAAGTGAATGGGATTTATAAACTAAGGTATTTATGAATAAACCTTAGGAGTTGTAAATGTACAACATAAAATGTTACATATATTAGGATAACAATCTTATATAAGTTGTATAATATGATGCAACTAATGGGAATAATCATCTAATAAAAGATGATGAAATGTAACACAAATATAAGAGTTTATGAAACTCATGAGAATTACCTACGTGGTAAAAATATATACATACACAAGAATATGTATATAAGGTGGATAAATATATTTTGGTTGAACACCTTATGAGTTAATGGTGGTGGTTATTTAAAAAAAAAATATAGTTACGAACTATAAGTCATGAGTTTTGGAAGCAAATATTATTTGCTAAAGATAAAGGGATTATACAACATGTCGAATTATGAAGGTGGTGGGAAAATAAACAATACGAAAGAAGAATACAATAAAATAAATGATACAATAAGAAAAAGAATATAATATAATATAATCATGCATGCATACATGCAACTATGGGTTACGTACCTAAACTAGATGGTGAATAAGATTAAAAAGGAAATAGTGAATTAAACTTAACAGTTGGGATAGTTTTGACGTACGGGTTTTAAGTAACAAAACCGACTGTTTTAGAGAAACCCGTAACGAACAACTGTAGAAAACAGGTGGTGAACTGTCGGGGTTGCTTATTATTCGGAAATACCGGATGTAGTTAGTCATGAAGACTGACTTATAGTTTTATTACCGTTTAGAGTGTACTTCTGACAAGGACGCTTGACGAGCTAACGGACTACACGGAGCGTAGGATCTTGCTGATTCATACTCCACCGTAATACAATCAGGGTGAACAGTATGTAAAGGGTTTGCCGAGTTGACCTAAGGTTGCTCCTTGGGCTCGGATTTGGTTGATATAACTTGTGTGTTATATGTGTGGATGCATGTATGTGATTGTGTGCTACTGCATTAATTATTTATGCACGAGCGTCCTACGGGACTAACACTACGTCGACTATAGATCGACTTATACAAACATACATATGCGTTGTGATGACATGACGGCTACTTGGTATAATACCATGATTTAATATTAAGTATATGGTAACCTAAGTAAAACACTTAGGGACGAGTCACGACATTGTCGGTCTCTAGAGCATGGATCTCTAACATAAATATCACCTAGCTGACTTCTAGGTATGCGTGACCCATTGGGCCGCTGGTTAATAAATATTCTCCATAAGACTAAGAGCAGATCTTAAACATTATGAGAGTGATGGTATGAGATTGAGGTGAGGAATCCCGGTGGTTTACGAACCACTTGGTTGCGCATTTGTGATCACTGAGGGGTTTCCTAATTGGATTCCGCTCCAGGTTATATCCAACGAGCCCAAATAGGTTCGTGGATCAGGTGGCTACGACCTTTTTATGGACGTCTTACGAGACATAAGTGAGTCAGGGGCCTCCGGACCTCTGGCGAAATGAGCACCTTTGTGTGTACGGGGGACTACTGTCCATGGTGAGGTTATCGGGTTGTCCTAACATGACGCCCTACTGACATTAATTAAACATGGTTGGATGGATCCGACAAGGCTAAGGTAAATTAACTATGGGAACTGTACGCTACGGCGAATGTACATTGTACATATGGACGGGGCTTGAAAGCCAAACTAAAATAAATTGACAGTGGTTGGTGAACACTACGGCGATTGTACATTGTACAAAATATTGTTGTTATTGCTCGATACGTTCGATATACAAATGTTGTTTGAGATATTCTATGAATGTTTGGTTTGGATGGATGACTAACGTTTATGAATATTTGGATGGATGATTAATGTTTATGAATATTTGGATGGTTGATTATGTATATTATACATTTATACTTCAGTTTTGATTATAATTGTAAAAAGGAAAAAGCATGAAACCAATCTAATAATAAGATGGTTAAAATGACAAGTGACCATTAGGGTCCAGGCCCGGCATACTCAGCGTCTATCGCTGATACTACACCATTTCAGGTTGTTGATCATTGTCGGAGCTGAAGAGCAGGAACAAGGTAGTTGGAGATGTTGTATGGTAATGAAGATGGTGTATGGTCTTATGGTAAAGTTATGTATTTTTCAGGATTGGGTAGACGCTCACTTGTCAATGTTTATGGTTATGGACTTAGTTTGATGTATAGGAGTTTCTCGTTATCACTGCGGTTAGCAGTTTGTTTATTTTGGAAGTTGGATGTGGTATGGCTACGTTGCTCGCATGGGCGAGTAATGGCCGGTGACACCCGTGTGAGTTTTGTAATTGTTATTTATTTTTCCGCTGCGAGACGTTTTATTTTTGCTACGTGAGGATTACATCGTGATTATGGAGAGGGGTGTTACATGCGAAACCTGGGAAAGTTGGCCCAAAGTTGTTACATGGGTGGAGAGAAAAGTTTGGGGGATAGAGACAGTCCCTGTGTGCTCAAACTTGTTAAATATCTATGAATTGCAAATATAGAGCTATAAAGTCTTCAAAAACAATGCAATGCAACAGGGATCATTATAAGTTATGAGTATGTGGCAATGAAAGGTATTGTGGAATATGACAATACTTCTTGCCCCTTGTTGTCCATGAGTATGTTTACGTTATGGATACAGTCTATTTGTTTTTAATGTACGGATTGACTTAGACTCTGTTGCAAACTTCCCTTACTGATGACAGCAAAAAGGGGGAAGTAGTGAATCCCGTCTCTCACGAACGAGTGACTCTGGTTATGTTCTGGATTGACTTTGTCTCTGTGCGACTAGGTCTGAGGTGAAGTTTGGTATTTCTGTTTCGTTTTTACTCTATTGGTACTAGATCATGTTGGTTGCAGTTTTCTTAACTTAGTCATATATTCCCCTTTTCAATCTCTCTTAGTAGGTTGTGGTTTGCCAAATTGTGCTCATCGATTATTGCACTATATTGGGTTTATTATGAATGAGTTGATTTGGGTGTGAACATATGATGAGGAAAGGATTTGATTGTGTGAGATGGTTGTATGAGAAAACAATGCATAAGGGCATGATAATATAGTGGAGCTATGGTGAAATTTGAGTAGAAAACTAGGTGTTTAAGCGGTGGTTGTGAGTTGATATGACCTAGGATTTACTAGGAGTCATTAAAAAGGAATTTAAGTGGAAACGAGTTAACTAAGGAGTTCTTGAGGATTAAGATGACCTAGAGTTGTCTAGGAGGAAGTAGAGGATAGGTGGGTGGATTAAACACACCAAGATCATGGTATGAGAATGTTAAGACTTGAGCAAAAACCTGGAGAAAATGATGTATAATGTTCCAAGATGATTTAGGTATGAACAAGAGGGTATAACCATGAGAATCTTTGGGAGGCTTGTGTAAGGAAATAGAGAATACTAGTAGTGGATTAATAAGGTTAAAGTTTGGGTGGTAATGAGTGGACTTGGATGATGGTGGTGAAAAACTATAAGAGAATGTGGTAGTTGTCAAGAGGATGACTAGGAATGTATAAGAGTGTAAGATCTTAAGAATGGTGAGGAAATTGGGTAAAGGGGTGGAAATGCCTAAGGAGGGTGTAGCATGGTCAAGGTGAATGAAGAACAATGTTAAGGTGTTAAGAGGATGGAAAGAAATGTATAGGTATGTTCAAGTTTAGGAATATGAGTAACAAATGGAAAGAAATGTATAGGTATGTTCAAGTTTAGGAATATGAGTAACAAATGGAAATGAGAGAAAATTGTGCTTGGAGATGCAAGATGACCTTGAGGAAGTTTGGTAAATAGAAAAGGATGAATGGTGTTGTGGAATGGTCAAATTGTTAAGGAGGGAACTGCAGACTGTTTATTGTGAGTAGTTGGAACTGGTGTAATTAAAATAAAAGAAAAAAATTAAAACTCAAAATAACCGTCGGCTGCAAACAAATCCCGGTCGCAGTAGTATAGTAAAGCGTAAGCGACCGGATATCGAACCGTGGGACTAAGGGGAATTATTAAGTACCTAAGCTTGTCACAAAAGGGGGGATTAATTGACTTGTTTTTACAAATAAAAGGAAAGATAAAATAAACTAAGTAAATAGGTGAATTAAATGGGACTCTGGGTCAGGTTAATATAATCTGCTCTTTCATGCTATGTCTACTGGTTTAATTATAATCGTTTGGCAAAATTCCTCTTATTATCATAAAGACTAATCATAGACTCATAAGAACTCGTTTACCAGAAAATGCAAGGTCCGATGAAAACTCAAGCAAAACACATGTAAATGGACGGTTTAGATATGAGAAATTATTTTGCATCTGAGTACTGACTTATCCGATGGAAACAAGTTTCCTACAGATTTACGAATTAATTAACCTATTTGTTTTATCACCGATCAGATTAAAAACAGATTTTGTAAAGCATTTTAATAAATTCACGAGATTTATTAAAAAGGCGAGAGATAAGCTTTAATCGTAACAAACTGTATTTAAATAAAACCAGTAAAACATATGCATAATTAATACAAATACATAATAACCATTCCCAGAGTATGCATATTCTAGCCTAACATATTAAATAGATTAACAGAAACAAGAGTAGTAGAAATCATCTATAGTCACTCCTGCATTCGTTCTGCTATTTTGTATACGTAGGACTAGAGGTGGATATGGTGGAATGAAAAGAAAATAAAGTGGAGAAGATGGGAGAAGAGAAATGGGATGAACGTGTGAATTGTGGTGTAGTGGATCGATGATGGATAGATTGGAAGTGTAGTGTAAGTTGAAGACAGAAGGAACGTGGGTTTATATAGAAGATAGGAAGAGGAAGAAGATAAAGGGAACACAGTGTGAGCAATTTGAGGAGTGGATTGGGGTGGCTCAACGCGTGAGGATTTACTGTCAGCAGGCGCCTGATATTGTTGAAGGAGTAGATGGATATATCTGCAGGCCCGCAAAAGGAAGAAGCAACTTGGGGAAGACAGTCGGCGAAGAAAACCAGTCGGCGAAGAAACCAGTCGCATTAATTTCTGGATCTGGATCTGGACATTTACACGCGTCCGTGTCTGTGTCCGTCCATTTATCCACGGAGAGATTGAGTCTTGTCCACCCCTTGTCCGGTCAATTTCCCACGGACGTGCCTATCTTGCTTCTGTCCGTGTGTTATACCCAAAATTTCAACCCCCTCGGAGTAGTCTCTAAGGCATACGTGTTACAAAGGGCAAAATGGTCAAAATGCACCGATGCAGGATTTTCCAAGGACATTCTCGGGATTTTCTATTTTCATATGACTTGTTCATTATCTCCAAACACTTCCAAATATCATAGTCATTATGAAAGGTATTTCATGATTTTCTGATAATATTTATTCTGGAAATTAAGCTTTTAATAAGCTAGTTTCTTTAATAATTAACACATGAAATAACCTCAAAATAGAAATAAAAGGGTTTTCAAAATTAAAATAAAATTGTCACATGGTTAGCATGACTACACAGTCATAAACCTGAAATTATTTTATTTGGAACCTTATCCCAAAATTTAAAAGAGAAATTCAATCATTTTTGCAATTTTCTCTCTCCTCTGGAAAATACCGAAATCAAAACAAAATGTCATGAAATTTTAACAACGGGTAGAGGATGATTATTAGAGACTAATGCCGTTGGAATTTCGTAATTTCGACTTTCCAATAATAAGTTATGAATTTTGGGAGATTCCAGATTGTGAGATTTTTATCTAATCGGTTATTTAACAAAATAACCAGATTCCAACTCTCAAAATTCCTAAAAATCATTGTTTACCTTCAGTTAAATTTTCATAATTTTTATCGGCTTGCAACATATTTTAAAAAATCAGATTCTCTTAGAGCACAAAATCAAGGTTTTAGATAAAAATTCTGTTCTATCAACTTGGCCATGCTCTTTCTATAAAAGGCCTTCCAAAAAATGACCTAGGGCAAGGTAGATGATCCCCATAGTCAGAAAACACAGCCGTCTACTTGCCTCCCCGTTTTCAACACTCTCCACACCGAAACTCTACGAAATCATCCCAAAAATCACCAAAAACACATTCTTCTTCTCATTGAACTTCCAAGCATCAAAAAACCAACAAATTACAGAACCAAAACGGCTAACAACACAAGGAAAGAAGAGGTCAGAAGCTCGGGTCAAAGCGAACGGATCGGCCACCAACGAAGCTTTTTAGAGATTCCCGACGTGAAGGAACAACAAGTTTTCGAAATCAAAAAACAGGTTAAAAACCAAATTCTCTAACCCTTCTGGTCAAAATACAATTCTGGTTGAAATTGCTAACCGAATTGATTTTTCCTTGCTTCTGAATAAGGTTGTTTGTGTCTTTGCCTCTAACTTGTTCGTTAAGTTCGTATTAATTCGATTTCAAATTGAAAACTTTCAATCACTAACTTGTACATCTTTCAGGCTACAAACCCGTAAAATTTGAGCCAAAAACACCTTCGGGAACAGCCTCAACGCCGCCGTCCGAGGGCGGTTCGCACACACGGACGTCATGTCCGGGGTCCCGGACTCTCCTGTCCGTAAGCCGGACGCCCAGGAGGCGGGGGGGATTTTTAAAATTCAAAATTTAGGTTTTCAAAAATAATGTCCGGGCCCACGGACATCCTGTCCGTGGGCCCCGGACCTCGCAAAATCGTGTTTTCTGTTTAATTCGACTTTATGTTCACATAGGTTAACTAGGGTCCGTGGGTTCGAACATTAGGTCCGTAGCCACGGACGGAAACAAAATTTGACCTAATTCTGCCTCTGAAACCCTTAGTTTAGGAATCTTTAATTGATTTTAATTTTCTGTCAAAAATGCTAAAAAACACAAAAAAACAGAAGCTCGCGCACTTAAGTAAAATGACTCGTATAAGCCGTAATTAAATGAGTAGAGGAAAAAACGACCTTCAAGGGTAATGAAAGTAATTGAACCCTAATTAAGTCGAATATCAAGCCCCCGAAACCCGAAACTCTCCTTTTCATAATTTAATCTAGGTAAAAATTAGGTGGCGAACTCATAATAGGTTCCAGTGAGCTAGCATTAGGTTTTAATAATTATTGATATGACATGTTATTAATCTTAGGTTATAAGTGGACCTAAAACCCGATTAGATCCTAATAACTTAATCCACATAGGATAGGGTTTAAAATCGAGGTCACACCGTGTCTGCGTCCGGGTTATTTTCCCGGACGTCACACAGCCACGTCGGCCTTTGTTTCTCGGACAAGACACGGACTCATTCACCCAGTCTCCGGCTAGTTCCGCGGACGTGTTTACTCACGTCCGGCCTTGTCCGGCCTTAAATGAGCGGACACGACACGGACAAATGTCTTTGACTTGTTTTTCTTTATGAAACTTTGACTGGCTCCTAGCTTCTTCGTTTGGACTCGTTTTAGAGCCGTTTGCGCATCCTATGCATTCGTCTCTTACTACTTGCTCCTAGCTTGGTTTCCTCATGTTAACCAATAAATTTGTGAGATAACTAATAAAACATAAAACTAGAGGAAAATTAACCAAAGTGGAGAAATGAGCAAGAAAATGTAGAAAAGTGCTAATATATATATGAAATACACCTATAAACATGCTCATTTGGGCACTTATCAGGAAACACTTAGGTTAGTTGAAGTTCTAGGTGATTTACATGTGTAAATGTAAGGAAACTAAATGTTAATGTTAGGAGTTTTGTAAGGATTGAGTAAATGGTTAAGAGAATCATTGGTGGATGAATTAATGAGTTTAAAGGATGTTTTAAAGTGGGTGAAGTGCCCAAATGAGGTTAGAGCATACTAGGTTATAAAGTGAAAATTTGGAGTCAAATGGGCAATTAAAAACAACGGGTCTGGAGCAACCGACCTTGGGGACCGGACTTGCAAGGTCGGTCGAGCCAGTTTACCCAGCCAGAAAACTTTATGGAATGGACCGACCTTGGGTCCGGACTTGCAAGGTGGTCGGGGCTGTATTTCATGTACGGATTAAGTCTCTGGAATTAGACCGACCATGGGACCAGACTTGCAAGGTCGGTCATGCTAAATTTTTGTACGGGAATTGTTTCTGGAATGGACCGACCTTGTGGACGAACTTGGCAAGTCGGTCAGGGTAGAATTTCTGACGGTAATATGTCACTGGAATGGACCGACCTTGGTAAGTTCGGTCGGTAAGGTCGGTCGACCCTTAAGATAAAAAAAAACCCTAATAGATTTTAGTGGTAATAATGGTAACCCCCATTGATAGGGCAATGATGATTGGAATGTAAGGACCAAGGGGCTAAGTTAAGTATAAACTTAAATGCTTAAGGTTAAGTTTGTAAGATTAAGTTGTAAAAACTTAAGAGGTGGTTAGGTGGGGATCTTTGATGGCTAAGTAAGTTAAATAAGTTGAGTTAGTTAAGAAATTAACCCCCGCATTCGATTGAATGTTTTAGGGTTTGAGAATTCGGACTCCGGAGGAGAGTAAGCAACCAAACGACCAACGGTGACAGTACAGTCTTCTTGTACCTGCTTGCTAACGAGGTGTCCCTCGGCTTGTGGCTATGTGTTTATGTGTGCCGACGTAACAAGATAAAGCATGCAACCAGAATATTAGTATATGTATGTTGTGTGATGTTTGAAAACTAAACACAACTTACCTTGAGAACTTATTAACAACAGTTAGTAATGAATGAGTGAGAATAAGGAACACACCCAAATATTGTTCTCTTAGTAACCGAAAGAGGTCAACTAACAAACATTGTCTTAAGACTTTCTACCAACTGGAACTTGGGGGAGTGAGTGAATCCGGGACTGATCCGGCATGCATGTTATAGGAAAGGGGGTCGGTATCTAAAGCAGATCCGACTTCCGCTTAAGAACTTGTCTTCGAACATGTTGCCTAGGGTCGAATGTCGGCTCAGCTACATTGGACATCCAGTCCAAGGTTAGGAGGCATTAAAATTGTGCGGTAGGATCACCTAAATCCTAAATTTTAAGATAAGTTGTTTATTCAACCAATGGAGTTAATAGCTCATTGGTTAAGGTTGCTTTGACCCGACAAAAATAAACATTGAGATAAGGTACAAACATTTCTATTTAAAGAGTGGTTGTATTCTGAGATTAAGATAAGGTTTGAGATAAGATACAACCATTCTATTTAAAGAATGGTTTGTATTCTAAAACTGAGATAAGCTACAACCATTCCTATTTAAAGAATGGTTTTGTTTTTTTCTAAGACTAAGATTATGAATAAGATTGTAGGTAAGATAAGGGACTAAGATTAAGAGGAAACATAACTTAAGGAGTTAAATAATTGACTCACTATTAAGGGAACGCATTTAAAGTTGTTCATTGTGTTTAAACTTTAATGTTCATATTGGTTGTTGTTTATTGCACTTTCTATTATGTTGTGCATCTAATCAACCTCCATGCTATCGACAATTAGTCATTGTAGCCATGTTAGCTTGGGGGGCCATGAGAGGATCGTACCAGCAATTTTGTGACCCCCTTTGGGGGCTGTTTTTATTTCGCAGGTGTACGTCAGAAGGCGACCATAAGAGAGTAAGATGGGGGTAGATGTATTACGGGTTTAAGTGTGACCTACAAGTTGTGCATGTACTCTCGTATGGTAATTTGAGTTAGTAAGTTGTATAGGTTGTGAGGAGATTGTAAGATTGTTGTGTAATTTGGTTAAGGCTTGTAAGTACTAATGTTCGGTATATTCGGGTCCATCAGACCATAGCTAGATCTTGGAGATTGTAGTAAGCCTAGTTGGCCACGTGGGTGACTAACGGCGGTAACACCAATTGTTGTAAGAAATCCGCTGCAAAGTTAATATAAGTGATTTAAGGTTTATGAGTTAAGTACGGCATTATGAGTTGGGGTGTTACAAAAAGTGGTATCAGAGCGTAGTTACGCTCTGATGACAGGAATTACTAAACTTAGGAGAATACTGAGGTTGAGTTTGAGTTATGGGTTAAGGGTTGAGAGATAAAGCGAGAGGTGAGGTGAGTTAGTTAGGACTTCCCGGTGTTTACCGGATATCCATAGTACCTATACCCGCCCTCCACATCCCTAACCTTGAATATGTGGAACAAACGCCAGAGAGAAGAAAGCCTTCTCTTACTCGGGGAAACCCGATCTAGTAGTTAGATAACATTAAGCAATAGAAACACATCGTTATACAACAGTTTACGAAAACTTGGAGGTATTAATTGGAGCGCAACGTGGAAATAGTCGCTACCAACGGAATTCTACCAGTAAGAGAACGGAAATTACCGGCAACATGGGTCGACATGCTACGCAGTTGAAATGACCCACCATACCAATAATAAGAAGGGCACTACGAGTGTAATTAAGAGGAAGGGATAAGCGACATGAGTACCGGACAATGGTGCGAATGAGCATATCAGTGGGATAATACAAGCATGAGAATTAAGACTACAGAAGGGTCCAGTTAGACACGGGAACTCCAAACCCCATACAATGAGAAAGGTTACAAAACCTGTCCGACATAGCAAAGACGACGATAAAACGCATACAATTTGTATACCGAGTTAGGACTACAACGTAGTACCTGAAGGAGGATCATTACTTAGTAACCACGACAAATGTGTGGAAACGGGAGCGAGGATTAAGACATAAGGAAATAACAAGGGGTTCCCTCAGAAAGAGGAACGCCCTGCTAAGTGATAGTACTTTCAAAACGACAAGGGAACTGCTAAATGGACAGTTAACCAAAATAAGAGAACATCGAAGGAGTCCCGAGGACTACCAAAGATATAGAAAATTAGGTGGAAGTACCACTACCGACGCACACGGTACCGGTAGCCCAACTTGCATGGCGCACTTGCCATAGCAAGTGCTACCACGGTTAAGCTACACGGGAAGCCATCATGGCGAGATAGCAGAACGCTACAGTCGTAACACATAGTAATACCGGATTGTAAATCCATAGAAACGGGAGAATGAGACCTTGGAAAGGCCTGACGGCTTGACCATGATAAGATAAGTCGACATACCAGTCAGCAGGGAGCTGAACTTGGACGGAATACTATATGGTATATAAATTTTCACAACGGTACAACCTACTACAACAACAACCGACAGTACGATAAGAACACCAATCCTGAACCCTAAGAGGAAAACCTAAGAGATCGCTCAGTAATGCGAGCAAAACACTACGTAAGTAACAACATACAAGGAATATATTATCAGATACCATTGACACTGTTGACACAACGTCTTCCAACAAGAACAGGATAAGACTCCCAGGATGACCACTAAGAATACCAGTAACAAATACACTTCGTTGAAGATGTTAGTAAACCCCGGGAACAAGGACAAAGGAAGTGAACTTAAGTTATAACCTACCAAGGGTTAAGGACATACAATTCCGGCAGAGGAAAGCTTAGAGGACTGCCCCACAGAGCGGGAATGGGCGAGCCGAATAAACAGATTAACGGTAGTTAGTATTGTTTTCCTAACTCATTAACACCTAAGTATGACTAGTCATCTACTGGTGGCGTAGTCAACGAGAGTTGAACGAAGCATTGAGATGGAAGCATAGGATGACAAGATGATATCCTACTTACACATCATAAGGCAGACGCCTAATACGAACCTAACCTCAATTGCTGAAAGATATAAGTCTATTAGAACGACGGAATCGTCGTAGACACTGATTAATCTCATATCACCCGAATGGACTTCTACAGAAGAGAGCAGAATGCATCAACTTACCATGAAACCCGATACTACACTTAATATGTGACCTAACGGTGGATAGTGTTCAGAGAACCAGAAGCTCATGAGGATAACCTACCAATGAGTAAGAGTACAAGTAATAAACCGAGACATTAAGCACTAAGAGCCTAAGAGCCAAGGATGTTAACCACATCAGAGCCCGAGGCGCAGTAAGTTGTTAGAGAGCTTGTTTTAGCCATGGATGAACCATAATTCGTAAAAGTGAACGGTTACCAAACCTATAACTTGGATTGTGGAAAATATTGCCAAGAAAGAGCACCAATGAGAATATTGAGATAATGCTAAGGACAGGGGCGGAGAACGAACCATTCCTTTTAGGGTGGGGATACCTCTCCTTGTTGTGAGGCCATGAGTGGGAATAAACCCCTCAAAAAGGGCTTTCACTTATTAGAGATATAATACGCTTTTGTTAGAGGATGGAAACGGTAAACCTTGAGATTACTTTAGAACATACCAGATACACTTGAGTAATAAGGAAGGCTGCAGAAACAGACCTCGTCAAGTGACCAACGCTTAGAAGAGCTTGTGATTAAACGGATGACTTCTTCAGTAACCGATTGAATTACATGGTAAGTGACATCATAAAGGATGAAAGAATGTGAGGGAAATTAGCCTATCTACGAATCTGAGATTGAAGAAGAACACCTTCATATTAAGAGATAACCATTTTACAACACGATACGACAACCGCCAAACACCGAAATTAGAAAACCCCCAGTGTGTTTACACCAGGAAGGAATTGAGTATAAGATAAGAGGTTAGAATAAATGAGTAAGTAGTTGCACCATCAATGGGCAACAGAGTAAAGACCAACTACCACGGTAGTAGTGGTCGGGAGTACAATATTTATATAAGGGGATTAAGTCATGGTGCGCAGTAAAGTGACCATTATGTATAAGCCGTCAAAAGTTGACACCGAGGCAATTAGATTTGTGAGCTGAGACCGATATAAATAAAGGAATAAGATGGTAGACGAACTGTGCATTGACACCAATAGTCTAGATCATGTGAGGTAAGATTTCACTGGAAGCACACTTTCCATTCCTTAAGGAACTGGAAGTGCGTTCCTAGTAGATTAAAATATGAGAAACAAGATAAGAGGCTCTATGGAAAGAGACCTCAGTTACTAGGAGATTGAGTCAGTACGAAATATAGAAATGAGCTAGAGCATACCATACCCAAGAACACAATAAATGGATTTCCCTTAATTAAGTTCAAGAAGAACAATAAGTTTATTATGGAACGATGAAAGAGGAGATCGACAACAGAATACTTCATAGTTAGTAATGGCTAAACGTGTGACGGACACTACGAGTTTACTAAAATGAGACGTGGGACAACTGCACCCCACAGGGGCTTGCAGGCCTGACCGGCTCATTTATGAGTTAGTCGGGTAAGTAGTAATGTATCAGTAAGGTACCCCATGCATGTAAATGAGTGGTGTAAGGAACACGGGAAGTAGTCGACTCCCTACCACGGTCAACGACGCAAAATCAGACAAGAGCAGCTACCACCACAACAGTTGAAGAGAAGGAATATAGTTGAACCAAGAACACAAAGGGATCAGAGAACAAATAATTAGGGACTATGAAGTGCGAAGAGAACGGATTATTAAGTACAGACATTGGACATGTCTTAAGACATTAGAGATTAAACTGTAAAGCGCAATAAGCACTGGACAATAGTTTCATATTAAGCATTATCCTCATACCAAAGGTCAGTTGGAAAGAATGATTTAGACACTTGAGAGAACACTAAGAGTATGAACGTGAGATCTTCAGGGAGAATGGATAGATGAGTTATAACCCATTAAGGCCGTGTATATATCAAGATAACACGTGTCCACTGAGAGACCAATATTCCTAAACTGTAAGGAGGCAGAAGGATATACAATACTATAAAAGCATAAGCAACTCAGTTAAACCTAAGATTATCAGAGTTGCGCAGTGGAAGCTAGCAGATCAGTACCTTTGAGATTAGACCAGACTAAGTTAAGAAAATGGTATAAGTAACGTTAAGAATCCTCGATACAGAGACTAAGCCATTAACATGGTTATGACCCTCTGGTTGAATTATAAGTGAGATATATGGCATGGAAGCTAGAATGCTTAGTGAGAATTATACATTTTGAACCTATGTTCTAGGATGATATAATGTTGATTACGTGGGCGTAATCCATTTTAAAGGGGGTAGAGCGAAAACTGCTTAGCGTATGTTTATGTACTGAGTACGTAAACTGCGGTGTGCATAGCACAAAAGAAGTTGAGAATTCGTTTAACATAAACATTTTGAGATAAATTATGGTTATTGCGCACAGAAGTTGTGAATACCATGCATATTAAGTACCTATCTTGTTAACTCCGGTGTGAGTACAAGTTAAGAGAATTAGTGAAGAGGATTAAGGAGACTTATGGAATATGAATACTATGAGATATTATTCGATATGAGTATGAGGTAGGAAATAGTAATGCTATGAGGTATAAGATGGTGAGAATTAGCATGAGACTGATATAGAACTTAGTAGGAATGGGAGTCCTGAGGTAATTACTAAGAGATGAATTGGGAATGTTGATGGACTGAGCCCACGCCTTGGAGATGTAATGATTATGATTAGAAGAACTAAAAGATAGAAAATTGGACATGAGTGAATTATTTGATGTTTGAAAATGATGTGGGATGTGGAACTTGATTTTCTAGGGATCAAGGGAAACCGAACACAAATTGGGGTGGAAGGATAGTTCAACACTGATGCTGATCACATCAGGGTTGGATGATTCCTGAAACTCTCTACCAGTGGTCACAATTAAATCATGCTAAGGACAGAGGCATTAGGATAAAACAAAATTGAAGTTGATTGTATTTTTCAATTAGAGGAATTATTCCTCACTTGACCACGTAAAAAGATTTCCTTTTTACTGAGTCTCGTCCATGAAGTCGAGGATGCATGAGCCTTTGTCTTCAGACCGGTGACATGGGGAGAACAGAGTTTTTTTGTATTCTAGCCCATGAAGGCAAGGACGAATGTGCCTCTGTCTACGGACCGTTGACATGGGAGAATACGATGAAAATTATGTGATTGTTTTAATCATCAAAAGGAACAAAGGGAATTTTGAGTGCTATACATACTTAAGCATGTTGTGTGATAATTGAGGATAGGTATATGACAGACCAAATGAGTCAATAAGTTTAAGTACATATAAGTATGATCTATATGATCTATGGAATGAGGTAAGCCATGTATTCTAATAAAATAAGATGCATGGGAACTTTGGGGACAATGTTCTTTTAAGGGGGGTAGATTGAAATACCCCAAACCTAAGTATGCTAAGTAAACATCAAGTTATGTAATAAGGCTAAAACATGCCTTAGAAAGATTGGTATAAGGAAACGCCATAAGGGTAATTTAAGCTAAAATGTGCTCTAAGCTTGGAGTGACCTTGATTAGCACCCAAATATCATTAAAATACCTTATTAACATGCTAAAGGACATGTTGAATCAATTACTAAAGAAAACCAAGCTCAAAAACAAGCTTAAACACAAAATGTGCTTTAAGACTCTTTAAAGCACCTTTTTGAGAAATTGTCTTAGAAACTAGTTTTGAGTGGCTAAATACCCATGATACACCTTAATCAACATTTGTACCAATTAGTATCACATTAGGAAGCCTAAATCAATGGGAAACCAAAAATGTCACAAATTTGTGCACTAATTTGTGAATAGTGCCAAATAGTGCCTAGTTTAAGCTTTAGTCAACATAAGTCAATAAGTTGGTCAAAAAAGACCATGACTAGCCTTATCTAATGATGGGGCAGGTTTTCTAAGGGATGAGTCACCATAGACTTCATCAAATAAGAAAAGAAAAGGAAGTAAAGTGAAAAAGAACTATTTGCTTTAAAAGAAAATATCTCACCTTTTAACCTACCTCTCTCCTCTCTTCTTCACCACCGATTTCTCTTCTTCTTCACTGCTCCAAAACCGTGAGTGCTTCCTCCATTCATGCTCCATCTTCAAATGTCCATAACTTGCTCATTTTAGCTCCAAATAAAAAACTAAACACATATTATTCTTAGTTAGCTCAAGCTCTAGCCTTCTATCTTTCCAAAACTCCAAAAGCTTCATTTTGGTGCCAAGGAAAAACTCCATTGATGGAGGAGAATCAAGTTTGAAGAGCTCTTTTGGTTCTCCATTCATCCAAGGTAAAGAAAGTGAAAGAAAAATCAACTTTCTGTCATTTCTTCTATAAGGCCGAAAATTTGCCTCTTAAGCTACCATGTTTTATCCCTTGTTCTAGCTTGATTCTATTCTCTAAAGACTTGAGGAGGTCTTACCTTGCTTCATTATGAAAGCCATTCCAAAATTCAAAGGTAAACATGCACTTTTGCCTTAAAACACATATTTTAACCTAAGAATGGATTCCATGAGTTTAGGCATATTGCTTAGTACTCATTATATTATTTGGATGTGGATTAGAACATTGGCAAGAGGATTGAAGTCCTAGCCGAAATGCAATCAAGAAAACCTAAGGAGGGAAGTAAGAGAAGCTTGAGAAAAATAAGGTAAATTGTCTACCTAATGGTGGTTTAAGGTTTAAGGGATGATTTCTAGATGAGTACTAATGTAGCTTAGAGCTTACATTAGGTAATGGGTTATATAACCTAGGAAAAAGAATTTAAATAAGCTTAACTTGTGACTAAGGAGCCAATGGGAATGAATTAGTAAGATAAGTATAAGGTGATTTATGAGAAACACTTATATTGCTATGGGAGCATTGTTGTGTATTTGCAGGTTGAAAGCTTTTATTATGGAAATTCAGTGTTTAAGTTTAAGTCATTTAAGGGCCTAAGAGCCATGTCATTTAAGAGCCTTGGTGCTATGCAATTTAAGATTATTGCACTATATTGGGTTTATTATGAATGAGTTGATTTGGGTGTGAACATATGATGAGGAAAGGATTTGATGTGTGTGAGATGGTTGTATGAGAAAACAATGCATAAGGCATGATAATATACTAGTGGAGCTATGGTGAAATTTGAGTAGAAAACTAGGTGTTTAAGCGGTGGTTGTGAGTTGATATGACCTAGGATTTACTAGGAGTCATTAAAAAGGAATTTAAGTGGAAACGAGTTAACTAAGGAGTTCTTGAGGATTAAGATGACCTAGAGTTGTCTAGGAGGAAGTAGAGGATAGGTTGGTGGATTAAACACACCAAGATCATGGTATGAGAATGTTAAGACTTGAGCAAAAACCTGGAGAAAATGATGTATAATGTTCAAGATGATTTAGGTATGAACAAGAGGGTATAACCATGAGAATCTTTGGGAGGCTTGTGTAAGGAAATAAAGAATACTAGTAGTGGATTAATAAGGTTAAAGTTTGGGTGGTAATGAGTGGACTTGGATGATGGAGGTGAAAAACTATAAGAGAATGTGGTAGTTGTCAAGAGGATGACTAGGAATGTATAAGAGTGTAAGATCTTAGAATGGTGAGGAAATTGGGTAAAGGGGGTGGAAATGCCTAAGGAGGGTGTAGCATGGTCAAGATGAATGAAGAACAATGTTAAGGTGTTAAGAGGATGGAAAGAAATGTATAGGTATGTTCAAGTTTAGGAATATGAGTAACAAATGGAAAGAAATGTATAGGTATGTTCAAGTTTAGGAATATGAGTAACAAATGGAAATGAGAGAAAATTGTGCTTGGAGATGCAAGATGACCTTGAGGAAGTTTGGTAAATAGAAGAAGGATGAATGGTGTTGTGGAATGGTCAAATTGTTAAGGAGGGAATACTTAGGTTAGTTGAAGTTCTAGGTGATTTACATGTTGTAAATGTAAGGAACTAAATGTTAAGTGTTAGGAGTATTGTAAGGATTGAGTAAATGGTTAAGAGAATCGTTGGTGGGTGAATTAATGAGTTTAAAGGATGTTTTAAAGTGTGGTTGAAGTGCCCAAATGAGGTTAGAACATACTAGGATATATAAGGTGAAATTTGGAGTCAAATGGGCAATTAAAAACAAGGGTTTGGAGCAGACACCTTGGGGACCGGACTTGCAAGGTCGGTCGAGCCCAGTTTACCCAGCCGGAAAACTTTCTGGAATGGACCGACCTTGGGGACCGGACTTGCAAGGTCGGTCGGGCTTGAATTTCATGTACGAATTAAGTCTCTGAACAGACTGACCTTGGGACCGGACTTGCAATGTCAGTCATGCCTAAATTTTTGTACGGGAATTGTTTCTGGAATGGACCGACCTTGTGGACCGAACTTGCAAGGTCGGTCGGGGTAGAATTTTCTGACGGTAATATGTCACTTGAATGGACCGACCTTGGGTAGGGTCGGTCGGTAAGGTCGGCCCTTAAGATAAAAAAAAACCCCTAAGGGAGTTTAGTGGTAATAATGGTACCCCATTGAGAGAGCAATGATGATTAGGAATGTAAGGACCTAAGGGGTTAAGTTAAGTATAAACTTAAATGCTTAAGGTTAAGTTTGTAAGATTAAGTTGTAAAACTTAAGAGGTGTTAGGTGGGGATCTTTGATGGCTAAGTAAGTTAAATAAGTTGAGTTAAGTTAAGAAATTAACCACCCCATTCGATTGAATGTTTTAGGGTTTGAGAATTTGGACTCCGGAAGAGAGTAAGCAACCGAACGACCAACGGTGAACGGTACAGTTTTTCTTGTGACCTGCTTGCTAACGAGGTGTCCCTCGGCTTGTGTGCTATGTGTTTATGTGTGCCGACTAAACAAGTTAAAGCATGCAACCGGAATATTATGTATATTGTATTGTTGTGTGATGTTTGAAAACTAACACAACTTACCTTGAGAACTTACTAACAACGTTTAGTAATGAATTGAGTGAGAATAAGGAACACACCTAAATATTGTTCTCTTAGTAACCGAAAGAGGTCAACTAACAAACATTGTCTTGAGACTTTCTACCAACTGGAACTTGGGGGGAGTGAGGAATCCGGGACTGACTCTGGTCATGCATGTTAAGGAAAGGGGGTTGGTATCTAAAGCAGATCCGACTTCCGCTTAAGGACTTATCTTCGGACTTGTTGCCTAGGGTCGAATGTCGGCTCAGCTACATTGGAATCCATTCCAAGGTAGGGGCATTAAGATGGTGCGGTAGGATCACCTAAATCCGAAATTTTAAGTAAGTTGTTTATTCAACCAATGAAGTTAATAGCTCATTGGTAGGGTTGCTTTGACCCGACAAAAATAAACATTGAGATAAGGTACAAACATTTCTATTTAAAGAGTGGTTGTATTCTGAGATTAAGATAAGGTTTGAGATAAGATACAACCATTTCTATTTAAAGAATGGTTTGTATTCTAAAACTGAGATAAGCTACAACCATTCCTATTTAAAGAATGGTTTGTTTTCTAAGACTAAGATAATGAATAAGATTGAGGTAAGATAAGGTTGGACTGAGATTAAGAGGAAACATAACTTAAGGAGTTAAATAATTGACTCACTAATTAAGGGAACACATTTGAGTCGTTCATTGTGTTTGAACTTTGATTGTTCATATTTGGCTTGTTGTTTATTGCACTTTCTATTATGTTGTGCATCTAATCAACCTCCATGCTATCGACAATTAGTCGTCGTAGCCACGTTAGCTTGGGGGCCATGAGAGGATCGTACCAGCAATTTTGCTGACCCCCTTTGGGGGCTGTTTTTATTTCGCAGGTGTACGTCAGAAGGCGACCGTCAAGAGAGTAGGATGGGGTAGATGTATTACGGGTTTAAGTGTGACCTACGAGTTGTGCATGTACTCTCGTATGGTAATTTGAGTTAGTAAGTTGTATAGGTTGTGAGGAGATTGTAAGATTGTTGTGTAATTTGGTTAAGGCTTGTAAGTACTAATGTTCGGTATATTCGGGTCCATCAGACCGTAGCTAGATCTTGGAGATTTAGTAAGCCTAGTTGGTCACGTGGGTGACTAACGGCGGTAACACCAATTGTTGTAAGAAATCCGCTGCAAAGTTAATATAAGTGATTCGTGGTTTATGAGTTAAGTACGGCATTATGAGTTGGGGTGTTACACTAGTATGGAATATAATAGCGGAAGGTACATGAAATGATGGAAATAATTCTAAAAATAATAATGATTAAGACAAAATAAAAAAGTACTAAAAAAGAAAATACAAGTAGAAGTATTAATGTAATGAGATGAGATAAAATAAACAAATAACGAAATAGCATGAACCGAGATAAAACAAATAGGAAAATAAAATAAGTGAATAAAATGGAACCGACTAACATGAAATAAATTGAAACTAGAATGGTAAAATAAGTATGTAACAGAATGAGGGGTTTAAAAAGGATGCTTTACAAATTGATTTAAAAAATATCTGTCATAAAAAGAACAGCCCCATTTTGGTATGCACATGAATAAGTTTCAGAAAGAAAGGCGATGATCCTCTTATTTTATTTATTTGTCTGAATTTTGTTTTATTGGGTGAGAATTTTTTGTGTCTACACAGCTGCGCCGGTGACCTGCTGAAACGGGAAGAAACGACCTAAACTAGTAAGTTCAAATTTCATTGTAAAAATTTGTAAATTTTCTGTTATAATGCTCTAACCTAGGTTGGAATGTGAATGTGTGTGGATAATGTGAGTACAATTATGGTGTAAAATTAGTGTAATTTATTTCGTACACAAGGTGTTTGATGTATTGTCTGAATGAAAAAATATATTGTTTGTGCCTTTTGTAGCGATAATTTAAGAGCGTTTACGTCTCTTATATGTTAGATTGGAAACGGGGCTTTTCACTCACTATTATTTTGTAATCTTAACTTTGAGCAAGGAGAATACATGCTATGCGTTTCTTTTCTTATTTTTTTTCTTTACGTCATTGCAGAGACATATCAAAAGTGGTACTGCTGCATCTCTCGCACACCAGCCTACCTTTCGGACACCAGTCTTCTCTCTCTATAAATCCTAAAGAAAAAGTATGTATTTTAACTTCAGATTATGTTTTAATCACTGAACCGGTTCAAACTTATTCAATGCAGAATTGAAAATATGGGTTTGATTATTGTTGGCAATTATCTAGTGAGAATGTGGTTTGAAAATATTGGTTTCTTGATCCGAATTTGCAATTGTTTGCCAATTATCCAGTAAATGTGGTTTGACAATTGAATTTGTATTTAGTTGAGTTTCTGCCATTATTGGAATATTTGTGGTTGCAATGACTTTGGTGAGTGCTTAATAATATGCACGGGATGTGTACATGAAATACCCCGAACTTAAATATAGGGATTAAAATTTATCTAATACATATTTAAGGGCCTAATAACGCCTAAGTAATATTAGTAAGAAAAAAAATAAATCCAAAAAGAAATGAAGAAACGCTTGAAAAGCGAAAAACGCTAAATAAGCGTTAAATAACCATAGGAGGTATGAGACCTCGGTTAGCATATTATATGGATTCTAAGGGCTTAATAAGACCTAAGTAGTATATGGGAACAACTCCCGAAGGAAACGGATCCTTAAAATGGATTAAAAACACTAACGAACATTAAAGCGCGTTTTCCGAGGTAACCGGGAAAACGACTTTAAGCGGGTCAAATTGACTCGTAATAATTTTGGTCAACTAAATAGTCATTAATAAACATTAGTGAAGGTCTAGAACCAATAAAAGGAGAAAATAGTAAAAACTGTCAAAAACAGGAAGTTGTGGGGTGAGAGTGTAATTAAAACAAAGTAGTGTGTCCACTTTTAGAAATAAAATGTAAAGAGTTTGTGTGTGTGGGTGCAGCCGGTTTTGTGCTCTCTCTCACACTCTCTTATTCTCTTCTTATGTACAAAACAAACAAAATTAAAAGTCAAAAAGTAACTCTCTCTCCTCTCACTCACAAATCCCACGTACAGCACTCTTCTTCTTCCTCTCTATTTTCTCTTCTCCTCTCTGATTCCAGCGATGGCGATTGAGAGCCACTCACACAGACCCACTTTCTCTCCATTTTTGAAACCTCAAACCATCACCAAATGCTACAAAAATTATACCGTTGGATTCGTATCGCTTAGGAGAACATTTTACACCCTTCAAAAATCTAAAACCTCCAACTTTATTTTTGAGGGTATTATCGTTTAAGAGCTTCAGGAGCACCATTCCAAGATCTACCTTCTTCTCCATGTTCTAAGGTAAGAAGTAGACCAAAGCTTCACTCTTTTCATCTTTTCCTTGCAAAAATACAAAACTCACATAAGTACCACTATTCCATTACTCAGCCGGTTTGGCATCTCAAAGAGGAGTTGAAGCCTTGTCATTTTCTACTCAAAAACTCCATTAGAAGCTCAAGGTAAGACCTACTAAGTGTTTTAAATGGTTTCTCACAAAGTTAGGGTTTAATACGTGAGATAGAAAATTCACTAGTTTTGGTGTGTATGTGTGTGCCTTGTTACATGGTGTAGCTTGGCTTACATAAATCAAGAAAACAAAGAAGGAAAGAGGAGCAAGAAAGGAGAAGGAGGGAAAGAAAAAGGAAACAAGGAAACCCAAGGTAAAGAGAAGTCTCTGTACAGTTTTTGATGTATGTATACGTATAAGTATATGGTTTTAGCAAAGTTTAAAAACCACCGTAACAGTAGGAAGAGTATGGGTATATTAATGTGGATGGTAATTGTAGTTTGAAGCTTTTGGAAACAAGGAAATAAATTGTTAAGTGTAAGTAGTAAGTGTGCAGTAGGTATTAGTATGTTGTGTGAGTATTATGTATATGTGTACAGGTTGTGAATATATTGAGTGTGCAAAATTATATGGTGAGAACACTTAGAAATGTAGGGAACCTCTGTCAAATTCGTTTAGGAATTTTGAGACTTGAGTGTGTTGGGAAGAAAGAACCAAGCTGTTGTACAGAGAAGGAAAGAAAAAGATTTCACTTTGGTTTGTATTTATGAGGAAGAGGTGTAGTTGGGTAGTATTGGAAATGGTGTAATGTGAGGTGTTTAACTATGTTATGCTAGATGGGGAACCATTTAGCTAGTAGAAAGAATGAAGGAAAAATCTGTAGCAGCAAATGAGGAAGAAAAACTGTAACAGGAGGAAAAAAATTAGTAGTGAAAATGTGTGAGTTATCAGTGGTTGAGTGATGAGTTTGATGATTGAACTAGAGTAACTTAGAGTATCTAAGTAGTGTTAAAATGTGCTAGATATTATGTAGGAAGCTTGGGGAAGAAGTTGGTAAAAGATTGAAGTTGAAACAAAGCTTTAAAACTGGAAATTTGCAACAGACTGGATTTGTCCTGGTTTGCAAACAAGTACGCAAACCAGGACCACCTCTTAAACTTGGCAGAATGCTTTCTCGCTGGAATGGTCCGGGTTTGCAAACAAGTACGCAAACCAGGACCACCTCAAAAACTTGACAGAAAGTATCGCTGAAGGATGGTCCGGGTTTGCAAACAAGTACACAAACCTGGACCACCTTAAAAATACGACAGAAAGTTTTCTAAAGTGATGGTCCGGGTTTGTAAACTGGTACACAAACCCGGACCACCATAAAAACTTGACAGAATGTTCCCAAAGTGTTGGTCCGGGTTTACAAACTCGGACACAAACCCGGACCAACACAAAAATGCTACAGAAAGTGTATAAATGGAATTTTAAGATGGAATTGAGTGGTAATGATAGTATAAGGTAATTAGTACTTAATTAATGATGTTTAAAGGTCATTAAGGGTATGAAAAGTTTTAAAAGTAATGAAGAGTAAGTAAACAATGTGTAAGTGTAAGAATTGTAAGACATAGTAACTATAAGTCGAAATATAAAAGACGAAATGAGTAAGGTTAATTATGGATAATTAACCACCCAACTGTATGTATGTGATAGGATTTGATTAGTCGAACACCGAAGAGGAGTCAGTGAGTCCGAAATCAATGGTGAAAGGTATGATTTCTTCATGCCCTGTATCCTAATCTGGTTACCCCGATTTGTGTGCTTATTTGATCACCTAAATAAGATAAATGCACGAATCGGACTTTATTGCACTTACTTGTGCTTGCTTATATTGTTCTTGATATATTTGTCTTGAATAATAGTTTGTATGATTCATGAAATGAATAAATGATAATGAAGTGCGTATGTACCTAGTATTGTACTTGTGTAATGTATTGTACCTTGTATGTATGTGTATATGTGTATTGTATTATTGTGGCTTGGATGTGTGACTTCTACTAATTCCTAACTACCTAACTCCTAACGTAAGTATTAAGTAAATTGGAATAAGTAGAAGTCTGATATAGCTTCGGCCACGCGTGAGGATGAGGAGACACAAGAGGTTGGATCCGATTCCTGGTTCTTAAACTGGTCCACGGCCCAAACCCCTTAAATGGGTAGCATCCTGGATTGGTGAACCAAGTAAATCCCGGTGGTGGGACAGAGTAGTCCCCGGGCCGGAGGTCCCGACGACTTGACTTGAGTAAGTAAGTTAAAGTATGTGTATGTATGCGTAAGTATTGTGTAACAGTAAAAGAGTAATCTCCACCCGATTAACCCGGGTGGACAAAAAGGAGCTAACAAGTATGTGGATTGTGTATGTATTGCGTACGTATGGTATATGAATTGTGTAATGCGGACTTCGGAAAGGTTAGTATGTATCTGTTAGCTTGTATGGTTTACGATGTATGTATTGAAGTGTATGTGTTAAAGTGTATGTATGTATTCCTTGCGTAAAAGTATTGTAGTATTATGTATGAAAGCATGTATGCATGTATGTATTGTAAAATGGATTGCATGTATTCGACCAAGTGGTCGGCGTACCCTCACTAGTACGCGGGGTATGCGGTTATCATATGCAGCGAAAGATGACCCCCTAGGGGGAACGTTTTTAGTGTGCAGGTACCGAAGTGGATATGGTCAAGGTAAGAGACCGGTGGCTACACTTGGATAGTAGAGGTGTACTAAGTGGCACACCCTTGTACTTAGAAAGTAAGTAGTTTGTGAGGAATGGGTAGTGGATAGACTCGTAATGAGTATGTATGAAATTGAAGGAAGCGTTGTATTTGTATTTGGAACCTAGTAAACTCGGTTATGTATACTGTATTGTATGGTATTGTGAAGGAGTAAAGTGAGTAAAGTGTTGAATGGAGCATTGTAGTATTTGATTGATAAATGGAGTATGTTTTGTAGGTGTGTAGTACTCGGGATTCCGGTCCATCAGACCGACGCTGTATGTAGTAGTAGTAGCCTTGTTAGTCACGTGGGTGACTAACGGCATTGTATCACCTACCGTTGAGTATGTAAGTATCCGCTGCGTGAGTCTGGATTGTATGAAGAGATTGGACGGTAATGACGGTATTAGCGGTAGGGTGTTATAGTACAATTATACAAAGGTCATGCCGAATTTTTTCTAGAAATGTGTTTGTAATATTGTATTTTGTATCAACATTTAACACCAGTTTTTGTGTTTGGAACCTTTGAATTAGGCTAGACTACTTGATAATCATCCCAGTCGTGCTCCATTAGGAAAGAAACATGTGCAACTAAATCCAAACCATATTACATTACATTTTAGTTTTACGTAGGATAACTCACACCTGTGATCTGGATGTATGGTGATCAAGGGGAACACTTTGACAAGATGCTGAAAGAGTTTTGCAAAGCTACAGTGCAACACAAGGACAGGACAAAGGCGGTGAAAATTCCATGTCATTGTGTTGATTGTGGTGTAGTCAGAAAATATTCAAGCATCGACGTCATACAATTCCATCTGAAGACCCGTCGTTTCATGCCACATTACAGAAGATGGACTTTCCATGGAGAATCTGTTGAAGATAATGCTTCAACATCCTACAGTCATGATCGGTGTCACTCAACAACCGAACAGACATTCGATACTACCAACGAGTCGGATCAATTCCCGACTAATTCAGGAGTCAATGTTGACAGTGAGACGACTTACCACGACGGTCAAATGGATGATATGCTAGGTAATGTCGAGGACAATTTCGTCGATAGGCCGGAGGAGTATCAAAGGTTGTTGGATGCTTCCAAGACAGCCTTATACCCTACGTGCATTAAGTATACAAAATTGACGGTTGTTCTGAATTTGTTCAACTTGAAGGGGGGATATGGATGGAGTGACAAGAGTTTCACGACATTTCTCGAGTTTGTTCATGATATGCTTCTAGATGGGAACAGTCTCCCTACCACCACTTATGAGGCGAAGAAATGAATGTGTCCAATGAGGATTGAGTATAAGAAGATACATGTGATAAGTGCAAAACATATAGACTTTTAGGGTTTAAATACCTTATGAATTGCAATATCTGAAACACTTGTTTCCCACTTATTATGCGTTTTTTCCTAAGATTTGTGTTTTGATATGAACTAATGCATTTTATATGTTCAATGTAGGAAAAAGCCATGTAATTAAGTAGATTTACTCATGAGGATTCCAACGCAACAAACGGGGATTAAATCGGAGCTGAAACGAAGATTTTAGAGGCAAATTAATTCTCGTCCGAACCACCGTCCGGACAAGCAGGTTCGGACGCACACACGTGGAGCAAGCTCCGCACAGCGTCGACATGTCCGGACCAGCCTGGTCCGGACGCTGGTTCGGACACGACGGTAATTCCAGCAATCAGGGCTGCATCGACATGGTGTGAAAAGATAAATATATTTTATCTTTTCACACACCGACTTACCCTTCCTTTCTACCCTATTATCACTATAAATATACCTATAACCCTCCATTAATACATATCTCATTCCACCCCCAAACTTATGCCATTTTTCCTCCACAAAATTACCATTACCTCTCTAAAAATCATACATCTCATCTACATAATATCCACATAAATTCCATACAGCACCTCATCCCATAAAAACATTACATTCGCATACCGTTATTCTGTCCAACCTCTGTCCAAAATATTAGCAGTCAAAATAGTGGAGCTGAATTAATTATTTTTCCCAGATGATTTCTTTTACTTCTTATTCTATCTATTTAATTATGTTGGGCTAAGAGGATTTACTCCGGGTGAAGGTTAAATTATAGTTTGTTTAATTATGTTATCTATATTTTTACCGGTTTAATTAAATAAAGTTTGTTACGATTAAAGCTTATCTCTCGCCTTTTTAATAAATTTCATGAATTTATTAAAATGCTTTACAAAGTCTATTTTGATCAGATCAGTGATAAATAGACAGGTTAATTAATCGATAAATCTGTGGAAAACTTATTTTGATTAAATAAGTTAGTAATTTCAGATGCAAAATATAATTCCACGCACTTAATCCGTTTACATGTGTTTTGCTCAAATCTAGATTAGATCAAGCATTTTCTGGTAAACGAGTCTTTCGAGTCTATGATTTGTCTTTAAGATAATAACAGAAATTTTGCCAAACTATTATAATAAACCGGTAGAGATAGCATAATTAATCAGATTATATAAACCTGAACCCGGAGTCCGGTTTAATTTATCTTCCACTCAGTTTATTTTATCTTTCCTTTTTATTTATAAAACGGTCAATTAATTCCCCCCTTTTGTGACAAAGCTTGGTACTATATTATTTCACTATAAGTCTCACGGTTCGATACCCGACCGCTTCTGTCTTACTATACTACTACTACGACCGGGATTTTGTTTGCAACCGACATTTATTTTAAGTTATTAATTTCTTCTTTCTCAATTGTTTTAATATACCCAGTTCCAACCACTCACATTTTACTGTCTGCAAAATGGCGCCGTTGTCGGGGACTTGATTTATTCTAGTCCCTAAGCCCCGGAAATTCACTTGCTATATTTAATATTCTATTTATATTATTTTGTTTTTTGTTTATTTTATTTCTACTTTTTTGTCATTTAAATTTCAGTAAATCTAAATTTTGTCATTTAAATTCTGTCATTTAATTTCTGTCATGTAAATTTTTATGTATTTAAATTTTAGTCAATTTAATTCCAGTTCTTTATTTAATTGTCATTTAAATTCAGTTCTTTATTTTCTAGTCATTTAAATTACTGTCATTTAAATTCCCTTGTTATTTAAATTATTGTCAATTAAATTCCCTTGTCATTTAAATTCCAGCAATTTAATTCTGCTCTTTTTCTTTATTTTAATATTATTATTTACTTAAACTGCATTTATTTTTAATTCCTTTTTGTTTATTTATTTTTGGTCTTTTTACTCTTGTTAAAAAAAGTAATCTTATTTTATTTAATTGAATTGTTTCTTTTAGCTGTTTAATCTCCCCCTCCCTATTTTCTTCCATTTCTATTTATTTCGAACAGAGAGGGTGGCGAAGACGCCACACATACCGTGGCGACAACTCCACTTGTCAAGCTATGGTTGGTGGAATTAATGAGGAAAATAAATGAAGGAAAAAAAAGTTGAGAACGCGTGTACTACGGGAGTTTGGGGGGTTTTAAATATTAGGAGAGAGAAAATATTCTTTTCTTTCAAAATGATATAACTTACAAACTAAAAGTGCAAAAAAAAAAAATTATACCATTGTCATCATTTTTCGTGCTCTTCAAAACAAGTGCATCCTGAATATGTTTTTGGTTAACTTAAAATTTATGTTTTTAGAATCAGTATATATTAGGTATTTTTAAAGTGAATCTTCTCATTAGTAAAATGAATCTTCTTTAATAATAAATGAACCATATTTATTAGTAAAATGAATCTTACCACAAACAACCCTAAAAACCACCCTAGGATAGCTTAAAACGTCGAAGGCATTTTTAGGTTTGTAGTACAGGTTTAGGGTCTAACGACCCTAAACCCTAAACCACAAACCCTAAAACTATCGACTCATGACAACAATATAAAGCGTAGAAATAATGCCAAAAAGATTACCCTACCGCCTAACACCCAAAAACACCCTGGGATAGCTAAAACGTCGAATGCGTTTTTAGGGTTGTAGTACAGGGTTTAGGGTCAAACCACAACCCTAAAAACTGTCGAGTCAGTGACGACAATATAAAGTGTAGAACTAATGCCAAAAGATTACCCTACCCCCCCCCCCCCCCCAAACACCCTCAAAACCACCTAGGAATGCTAAAAACGTCGAAGGCATTTTTATGGTTTGTAGTGCAGGTTTAGGGTCTAACGACCCTAAACCCTAAACCACAAACCCTAAAAAAACTGTCGAGTAGTGACGACAATATAAAGTGTAGAACTAATGCCAAAATTTACCCTACCTCCCCCCAAAATACCCTAAAAACCACCCTTGCATAATTTGTGGTATGATTAACTTTTACTAGTATTAAATAAATATTCACTTTTCTTAAACCTTTGATTCACCTTTAAAAGAATTTTGATTCACTTTCTTAAACCTCTGATTCACTTTTCTTAAACCTCTTCTTCACTTTAGTTAAAACAATCTCTATTTACGAGAATCAGTTTCTTAAACATTTGATTCACTTTGCTTAAACGCATGATTCACTTTATAAATACCTCTGATTCACATTTCATAAACCTCTAATCTATGCTTACGAGATTCACTCTTATTACTCTGATTCACTTTTGTAACACTTGTGATTCACTTTTTATAAAACTCTAATTCACACTAGTCAAAGATCTCTGTTTATGAGATTCGCTTTATTACATCTTTTTTACTTTTAAGCAACTATCTGATTCACTTTTTAACAACTTTTGATTCACTTTGTTGTAACACACCTTTTGATTCACTTTTCTTAAACTGAAGATTCACAATGAATCTTGAAAAATATGTACATACGAAAATAAAAATTTAAAATTTATCAAACATATTCATGTTTGGTCTTATTTTGAAGAGCACGAAAAATGATGAACAATGGTATATATTTGTTTTATTTTTGCACTTATATTTTATAAGTTATGACATTTAGAAAAAAAGTATTTTCTCTCTCCTCCTCACATACTCCCCTCCTGTACACACGTGTTGTTCCATCTTATTCTTTTTTTTCTTTATGTTGATCTGCAATAGTGTATTAACATGTACCTGAAACTACACACCAGCACAAAGGACAAAAAAAATGTTAAATACCAAAGTGGCCATCGCCACCCTACAGTATGGCGCCTGCGCCATGTACGAATTTGCGTTTATTTATCACATCACAAGTTACTTTTGTTGTTTTGAGTGGTGAATGCCTATTACCAGGTCCCACAGCCTTCCGGACAGTATTAATAATCACACGGTTGGCTACATCCCTGAGATCGAGAGAACCTTTCTGCGCACTTTAAGCATAAACGATCTCAACAAAACACAACCACGGTAATAGAATCTAACCAGGAAGTAGATATGGCATCTTCACCAGCTACAGTTCGTAGCATCAACAGGCCATCTAATCTAGGTCAACAGCCCGCCATCATCCTTCCCCACCTTACCCCATCTGAATACGATGAGTGGCAAAAGCTGAAGCCATATCAAGATCCGATGCGTAAAGGAGTTAGGCATGTTCGATGGCTCTAGTCCTGACGAAGCTCTGTTGCATGTCATCAAGTTTCTGCCAGCATGCCACAGTCTAACCGCGACCAACGCAGTACTTCAGTACGCAAGACTGTCTTTGTTCCCTCACAGCCTGACGGGAAATGCAAGCAAATGGTACCACAGCCTTACACCAATACCATTGGTACTTGGGATGAAATGGCCACCAAGTTCTACGACAAGTTCCTGCCCCCAAGCCGAACGTTAGAAATGATAGCTGAGATCTACAATTTCAAGCAGCCAAGGTCAGAAAACATCTGCGAAACTTGGGACCGTTTTAAAGGACTACTGCTGACGTGTCCCACCATGGTCTCACAAAAGAACAATTATCTCTATTGTTCTACAAAGGCTTAATCAATCAATGCAAAACAATGGTATTCTCCTCTTTAGGTGCCGACTTTTGAAAAAGCCAGGTGAACAGTTTCTGAATGGGATAGAGTCCCTCTGTGAAGAGATCAGAGACTGGCCACCGGTGGATCAAGAGGACACACCAGGTTTATACCACGTTGGAGAAAGTGACAATAAGTTGACCAGTTGATGAAAAGCCACGAGCACTCATGGAGAGCAATGCGTAGCAGGCGACAAAAGTAAGCACCCTGTAGAAAGTAGTTGAGCAGATGGCCATGAACTCCTACCCCCACAAGCAAGTCGATGGCTTCTTGATCATCTACAATCCATCCAGGCTATGCTCCTCTATCCCTATCATCTCCTGATGTTTCTTGCACGCAATGCGGTGGGCCACACGATTATGAACAATGCCCCCAATTACAAGAATTAAAAGCGGCAGAGGAAGCAAACTATGTTGGCACAATTTAGGGTACAGGCAACCATGGCAGCGTAACGTGCACCCCAATCTTCGCTACTCAAAATACCGACAATATCTAAAACCCACATACACTCCAACCATCTCAAATTTCAGACCTCAGTCCAATTTTCTAGGAGGCCAAAGGCAGTATCAGCAACCGCCTTATGTCAATGATGCTTCATCAAGCCGACCAACTCAACCTCCTTCAAATTCCGAATCTGAAATGTCCCAAATGCAGAGATGTTTAAGGCAATGATGAGTAAGTCCCGAGACACGCAAGAGGAGGTCACAGCCCTTCGCAAAGACCAAAAGCCTTGCAATCCCAAATTCAACACTTTTCACCCAACAAAGACCTCCTGGTCAACTCCCTTCACAAAATACACCTATCCGAGAGAGCACGCAATTCAATCCTTGTAGAAGATGATACCTTCCAATCCACAAACTTGAGTGCAATCTCCCTAAGGAGTGGAAGAGAGCTTACTACCAGAAATAAAAGGAAAGCCAAGAAGAGGCCAGCATCAATGATGAAGACACAACCAATCTAACCTCATCTCCCCTAGAAATCCAAGTTCCTATTCCTTCTACTCCCTCTCCATCTCAAATAACTATCGACATTCCATCTCCACTCCTAAAAATGAACTCCCATTTCCCAACAGGATGAAGAAGAAGCATCTAGATGAACAGTTTTTCCGAAATTCTTAAACATTTTCAAGAAACTGACTCTCGATATCCCTCTAATCGACGCTTTGCAAGAGATGCCCAACACGCCAAGTTTCTAAAGGATCTCTTAACAAAAAAAAGAAGAAAGCTGAAAAGAAACAGTTCACCTCACGGAGGAATGCTCCGCTGCCCTTCTTCGAGCACTCCCTCCTAAACAAATAGATCTGGGAAATCTCATTATCCCGTGTTTTATAGGTGGAGTGGACTGTGGAAGCGGCTTATGCGACCTGGGAGCTAGTATAAATATCATGCCCTACGCCACCTTCTCAAGTAAGAGGAGGGGAGATGCACCCGGTTCCATTCAAACTACAACTAGCCGACGGATCAGAGTCAAGCCAATGGGAATAGTCCGAGATCTGGTGGTCGGAGTGGCTCGCTTTCTTTAAAGCTGACTTCGTCATTTTAGAAATGGACGACGATGTTGAGGTTCCCCTAATTTTAGGTCGACCATTTCTGAGTACTGCCAAAGCCATTATTGATGTCCACGATGGAAAAAATCACTTTTTAGATTTGAGGATGAAAAGATCGAATTTGATATGAAGAAAATGATGAGAAAAGCTCTAGCTTTTCTCATCACGCTAAGACAGTGGGCTTAATAGATGATGATGAGGAGGAAGGTGATTTTTCTACAGATAAAGACATGTATTCCCTATCTTCCTTCCCGAGTGCTGAAACTGAACCGCTGGAGCAAGTATTAAGTTACATCTCTAGAAAGAAAAGTGGAAGATCCGGAAGTTAATGCATGCTGGCGTTGTGGAGAAAGAAGGGCAGGTTATCAGCCTACCGCCCAATAATCTAAAGAGACTTGACAAAAACCATAAAAAATCAATTCCCTCAATAGAACAGCCACCAGAGCTCGAGCTTAAGGAGCTACCTTCCAACTAAGTATTTCTTTTGCTGAAAATGATCATTTGCCCGTCATTATTTCCTCTTCTCTGAATTCCGGGCAGTAAACTAGGTTACTTGAGGTGTTGAAGAAGCACAAACAGCAATCGGGTGGACTATTCTGACATAAAAGAATTGACCCCCCTCCTACTGCACAACCACATCTATATGGAGGACAATTACAAGTCTATCAGGCAGCCCCAACGTCGGCTTAACCCAACCTGAAGGATGTAGTTAAGAAGGAGGTTCTGAAACTCCTAGACGCAAACATCATTTATCCTATCTCTGACAGTCCGTGGGTAAGTCCTGTACAAGTTGTCCCGAAAAAGGGAGGCATTGAAGCTGTAATAAATGACAAAGGAGAGGTTGTTCCTCAAAGGAAAATTACTGATTGGCGCATGTGCATAGACTATAGGCGCTCGAACTCTGCAACCAGGAAGGATCACTTCCCTCTCCCTTTTATCAATCAAAGACTAGAAAGATTGGCAGGACAGAGTATTATTGTTTCTTAGATGGTTTTTTGGGGTACTTTCAAATTCCTTTTGCGCCAGAGGACCAAGACAAGACAACTTTCACTTGTCCTTATGGTACCTTTGTGTATAAAAGAATGCCCTTTGGACAATGCAATGCTCCTGCCACCTTCAGCGTTGTATGCAGGCGATCTTCGTAGACTTCATCGAGCAGAGCATTAAGGTATTCATGATGATTTTTTGTTGTCTATGGATCTAGTTTTGATGTTTGTTTGGCGCAACTTGATCTAATCTTGGCCGATGTGAGGAGACAATTTGGTCCCTCAACTGGGAGAAGTGCCACTTTATGGTCAAGGATGGATTGTGCCGGTCACATAATATCTGCTAAGGGGATTGAGGTAGATCAAGCCAAGGTGGAGGTAATTGAGATTGCCAAAACCAACTTGTGTGAAAGAAGTAAGAGCTTTCTTAGGGCATGCAGGATTTTATAGACGGTTTATTCAGGATTTTTCTAAAATTGCAAAACCATTAACTGATCTGCTTCTGAAAGAAGCCCCATTGTGTTGTTTCTAATGATTGCGTATCTGCTTTTGATTTAATTAAACAAAAATTGGTAGCTGCTCCCATTGTTTTTCACCTGACTGGTCATTACCCTTTAAGATTATGTGTGATGCCAGTGATTTTGCAGTAGGGGCAGCTCTGTGCCAAAGGAAAGACAATATTCTACGAGTTATTGCTTATGCGAGCAAAACTCTCAGACAATGCTCAAAGAAACTACACAACACACCGAGAAAGAGGCTCATGGCAGTGATATCTCCTTAGATAAATTCAGATCATATCTATGGGGAAGTAAAGTGATTGTTCACACTGACCACTCTACTCTTAAATATTTGTTTACTAAGAAGAGGCCAAACCACCTTGCTTCGTTGGGTTCTCTTGTACACATGGAATTTTACATTGAAGTTAGGGATAAAGTGGTAAATTAAATGTTGTGGCTGACCATCTGTCTCGGTTGGTAGTTCCTGACGATGGTGTACCAATTCATTAATTTTTTCCGGATGAGACTGTTTTTGTTTTACGTACGGTGCACGATCCTTGGTATGCTGACCTAGCCAATTATCTTGTTTCTGGGGTGGTACCTCGTGACTTTTCCTATGCTCAAAAGAAGAAATTTTTATCTGACGCTAAGATTATATCTGGGAAGACCCTTATCTCTTTCGAGTTTGTGCAGATGGTTTAATCCGCAGGTGTCTCCCAGATGATGAAGTACCCAGTGTTCTAGAGTTTTGTCATTCAAAGGAAGCTGGAGGCCATCATGGTTCTCATAGGACGACAGCCAAGTTTTGGAATCCGGATTTTATTGGCCAACTCTACATAAAGATTGCCAAGCCTTTGTGGCCAGTTGTGATAGTTGTCAACGCATGGGAAATGCTTCTAGGCGACATGAGATGCCTCGGCAAGGCATTTTAGAGGTCAACTTTTGACTGCTGTGAATACCCCAAACCTTGGTATGTTGTGTAAATGTTAAACTATGGTATTTAAAGGCTAAAAGTGCCTTATAACATCAAAGAACCATTTAAACCATGGTAAAACACAATAAAACACTAAGACACGGTTTTGAGCAAAAACGTGCTCTAAGCTTGGAGTGAACTTGGTTAGGACCAAAGAGCCCAAGAGCCTACCAAGACTTGATAATATTTAATTATGATTTTATAAGGCTAATTAAGTCCTTAGGAAACCTTGGTAGACAATGAAACCCAAACAAAACGTAAATAAATACCTTAAGGTCAATATGGGCTAAAAAGTGCTCTAAGCTTGGGATAAATCTGTATAAGACCTAATGGTCATAACTATATCTTATAAATATGTTAATGAACATATTAAATCAATTACCAAAGGAAACCAAGCTTGAAAACAAGTTAAGACACAAAAGTGCTTTAAAAGAGTCTTAAAGCACATTTCTAAAAAATTGTCTTGTAAATGAGTTTTGAGTGGCTAAATGTCCATCATTACTCTTAAATATATATGTGTACTATATATTATCACATTTGGAAGTCTATATCAATGGGAAATCAAAAATTTCACTTCTATGTGCCTTGTTTTTGAATAGTGCTTTTATAAGCTAGTTTGTAACATATGTTATCATAAGTAATTAAATTGACAAATAAAGACTAAAGTACCCTTATGTAATAAAAGGGGGCCGGTTTTCTTGAGGGTGGTGACTCACTCACCACTTGTTAACTTGATAAATAAATAAGATGACTAATTTAGTTACTATTTACTTTATAAGAACAAAGATCTTCTTAAAGCAAATTCTATCTTCATTCTCCTTTCCTTCCTCATTTCACACGGTTCCAACCTTCTTCTTCCTCTCTTCTTGCTGCTCTCTCACGGTAATATAGCACCACCACCATATGCCATCTTCAATCCCTTGTAACTCCTAGCTCACTTTGCCAAATCAAAACTAAGACCACCAATCTCTTAGTCTCATCAAGCTCTTCAACTTCATCCTTCCAAAGTTCCAAGAGCTCCATTTTGGTGCCAAGAGGAATCTCCATGGGAGGAGCTTGAGTTCTTCTTTTCACATATTCTTGTTCTCCTTTGCTTCAAGGTAAGGAAACTCAAAGAAAAATGACATTTCCTTCATGTTTTGTCATGTCCGAAAATCACTCTTAATGGAGTCATTATATTACCTTTCTCTAGCTTCATTCCAATCATTCAAGGACTAGGTGGAGTCCTCTCTTGATAGATATTCAAACTCCCTTCAAAGATCAAGGTAAAACAACTACATTAATGTTTTTGAAACAATGTAAACCTAGGGTTTACAATGAGATGAAGCTTAAAGCTTGTATACTCATTTCAATGTTTGTAAATTGTGTAGTAGTTGACAAGGAATCAAATACCTTATCGGTTTTGTAAGGAAACAAGAAAGAAGTTTGGGTGGAAAAGAGGTAAATATGCTATCTCAATGTGGTTTAATGCCTTAGGAGAAATGAGCTTATAATGCTTGTTAAAACTACCTAAGGAGCTAATGGAAAAGGACTTAGTGAAAAGTTCTCAAGGAGACTAGTAAAAGGACATATGTAATGTTGAGTGTATTTGCAGGTCAAAGGCATTATTTATGTGGGAAATTCAGTGTTAAGGTTTATGCAATTTAAGGGCCTAAGAGCCACGTTATTTAAGGGCCTAAGTGCCAAGCATTTAAATTGTGCACTATATTGTGATGTAGTGTAAATTTGGTGAAGTCTTGTGTGTGATGGTGTTCTTGATGGATTTAGGTGTTCTTGAGTGTCTAATGGTGAAAACTATGAGTTTTGGAATGATGATGTGCTAAGAGAACCCATGGCAAAATTTGTAAAATTATAAGGGTTTTAAGTGCTTAAATGAATTTTGGTGAACTAGGAATTGTTAGGAATGAGTAAATGTTTCACTAAGGAAGAAAACATGCATTAAGGTGTTCTAAGGTGCTACAAGGATTTAGGCATTATCTTGGAAGTTCTAGGAATTCAAGAAGTTGAGAAAAGAGGATTTGGTAAATTAAGGAGGAAGTGTAAGCTTGGAAAAGGAGTTGTAAGAATGACATGAGGAGTTTTGATATGTAAGAAAGGATGTTTGAATGATGATGTTTGTGTGGAGGATATAACTTGGTATAATGGTTAGAATAGGCATGAAACATCACTTAGGGACCTAAGGAGTAGATACTATAAGTGTTGGAGGTTTTGGAGGAATTTGGCTAGGTGTTTAAAGGCTTGGAAATTGAGCATTTTGCCTTGTCCGAACTTCCGTCCGGACATGGAAGTTCGGACAGGCTCTGTTGGGTAAGAATTTTGCACACTCGAACTTGTCCGAACTTGGGAAGTCCGGACACATGTTCGGACGCATGGATGTCCGCATTAAGAGATTCTCGACTCACGTCCGAACTTCCGAAGTCCGGACACAAGTTCGGACGTGTGTCTGTTTTCTGTCTAAAGTCACGGCTTGCGTCCGAACTTGGAGGTTCGGACACAAGTTCGGACGGGCCACTGTATGCCAAAATTGTTGTTTTAAGTTGGGAAATGTTGTCTAAAAATGGTAATTACCTAATAAGGTGATGAGGTTGATTAGGACATGCTAAGTGAGTTATAATGACAATTTAGTGGAGGAAAATTGTATTAAAATGTAAAAGTAAAACAAGTTAAAATGTGAAGTTATATAACTAAATTAACGGGGATAAGTTTAAGCATTAGACTTTAAACAATCATGTTACCCCCCCGATGTTAATAAAAGTACATGTAATGTTATCAGTTGTTCGAGAATTGCTCGAGGAACATAAGTGGACATGATAAAGTGGACTCCGGTGACAGGTATGGTTTTCTTGCAACCTGTGTCCTACCAGTTTACACCGGCTTGTATGCCAATGTGTTTTCTGAGTGTTTGCCACCTTGTAAGATAAAAACATGTAATGAGTTTATAGTAATTCATTTATGTGGCGCTTTTAATCTCCGATACCGTTTAACCTCAAGCGTTTTAAACCTTAGCTAACCAGAACCAGGAACACATGAGAGATCGGTATTCGGAGTTAACGACCCAAACCTTGGGAACGTTCTAACCACGACTATGTGGTGAGTTAGTTGGATATTGTTGTGTATGCAAGTGTGTGAACCTCCCTGGTGTGCTTAACTCGGTTATGATACCGTATGGTGTGTGGATGTGATAAGTTCCATAGTGGAACTCTAACTACTTATTTATAAGTATATATGTACTAACGGGGGGTGAGGAGTCCGGTATGTTCCGGCCACGCGTGTGAGGACTGGAGTCGATGTCATATCCGGTTCGCTCTCTGGTGTATGTATAGGTTGTATTCCAATTTGGTTTCAATCTTCCCTTAGCTTATCCAAAGCTAGTTTACTGGCTCACGTCGGCCACAGGGGCATACAAATGTTATTTCGGTGTGCTTGGGATTACTATATCTGAAAAACCCCAAACCTTGATATGTGGTTTAAATAGCAAACTATGTTATATAAAGGCTAAAAAGTGCCTTAGAAACATCAGTGGACAATTTAAAACACAGTAAAGTGCAATAAAGCACTAACACAGTTTGAGCAAAAACATGCTCTAAGCAATGAGTGAACTTGGTTAGGACCCAAAGAGCCTACCAGACTTAATAACATTTAATTATGATTTATAAGGCTAATTAAGTCCTTAGGAAACCTTGGTACAATGAAACCAAACAAAACACAAATAATACCTTAAAGTCAATAAGAGCAAAAAATGTGCTCTAAGCTTGGGATAAATTTGTATAAGACCTAATGGTCATACCTACCTTATAAATATGTTAATGAACATATTAAATCAATTACCAAAGAAAACCAAGCTTGAAAACAAGTTAAAACACAAAATGTGCTTTAAGAAGTCTTAAAGCACGTTTTTGAAAAATTGTCTTGTAAATGAGTTTGGAATGGCTAAATGTCCATCATTACTCTTTAATTAACATGTGTACTATATAGTATCACATTTGGAAGTCTATATCAATGAGAAATCAAAAATTTCACTTCTAAGTGCCTTGTTTAGGTGAATAGTGATTTTTATAAGCTAGTTTGAAACACATATGTTGTATTAAGTAATTAAATGAGTCATCAAAGACTATTATACCCCTAGGTAAGGTGGGGGCTGGTTTTTCATGTGTGACTCACCACATTTGAACAAATAAGTAAGTTAAGTAATGACAAAGCAAAAGTACTATTTGCTTTAGCTTAAATATCTCCAAAAGCAAGTTTTATCTTCATTCTCTCATTTCCTTCACTTCCAACGTCACCAACCTCCCTCCATGCTCTCTCTCTCGGTGGTGCTACAGCACATATACCATCTTCAAGCTTTGACCACTTGTATCTTCTAGCTCCCTTGGCCAAATTAAATTCCAAGACCATATTTGTCTTAGTTAGGTCAGCTCTACACTTCCCTCTTTTTAAATCTCAAGAACTCAATTTTGGTGCCATGGAGATTCACCATTGAAGGAGCTTGAGCTCATCTTTTCACATATTCTTGTTCTCCTTTGCTTCAAGGTAAGGAAACTCAAAGAAAAATCAAGTTCCCTCCATGTTTTTTGTTGTCCGAAAATTCACCATTAATGGAGCTCTTATATTGCCTTGTTCTAGCTCCATTTGAATCTTTCAAGGACTAGGTGGAGTCCTCTCTTCATAGATATTCAAACACCCTTCAAAGATTAAGGTAAAACAACTACATTAATGTTTTGAAATAATGTAAACCTAGGGTTTACAATGAGGTGGAGCTTAAAGCTTGAATACTCATATGTTGTTTGTATAATTGTGAGCCTCGATTTTAAACCCTATCCCATGTTGATTAAAGTTGATTAGGATCTAACCGGGTTTTAGGTCCACTTATAGCCTAAGATTAATAACTATGTCATATAACAATAATTATTAAAACCTAAGCTAGCTCACTGGAACCTATTATGAGTCGCCACCTAATTTTAACCTAGATCAAATTAGGAAAGGAGAGTTCGGGTTCGGGGGCTCGATATTCGACTTAATTAGGGTTCAATTACTTTCATTACCCCTCCTAGGTCGTTTTTCCTCTGCTTGGTTTAATTACGGCTTTCTACAAAGTTGCTTTTTAACCTAGGTGCGCGCTTCTGTTTTTTGTGTTTTTTAGCATTTTTTGACAGAAAAATTAAAGTGGAAATTAAAATACCTAAACTAGGGTTTCGGAGCAGAATTAGGTCAAATTTGTTTCCGTCCGTAGCCACGGACCTAATGTCCGAAACCACGGACCCCAGTTAACCTACATAACAATAAAAGTCGAATTAAACAGAAAACAGAAAATTGTAAAGTCCGGGGCCTCGGACAGACTGTCCGTGGGCCCGGACACTTTTAAAAAAACCTAATTTTTAAATTTTAAAAATCCCGCCGCCGTCCGTGGGTGTCCGAGCTTACGGACAGGGAGTCCGGGACCCGGACACGACGTCCGTGGGTGCGGACAGCCCTCGGACGGCGGCTTTGAGGCTGTTCCCGAAGGTGTTTTCGGCTCAAATTTTATGGGTGCGTAGCCTGAAAGATGTAGAATACGTTAGTGGTCGAAAGTTCTCAATTTTGAATTCGAATTATGCACGAAACTTGGTAAACAAGTTATTGGACAGAAGCTTGAATAAACAGCAATACAGAAGCGTACGAAGGTTAGTTTGAGCCCAAATTTTGAGGCAAGACAGATAATACCGTGGTGAATTAGGGAAGTGGAGTTTCTACCTGCTTTACCTTCGGATTCACAACGTTTCTTCACACCGGGATTCGTCGAGTGCTCCGTTGATGGCAGACCCGAGAGGATTTCGACCCAAGCTTCTGGTTGTTGGTTGTTCTTGCTGTTCTTCACGTTTTGGAGGTGTTTTTATGGGGTTTTGATGATTATTGGTGCTTTGGGAATTGGAAAACGTGTTTAGATGGTGATTTCGGGGGATTTTCGGTATGATTTGGGTGGCCGGGTGTTGGAAAACGTGAGAGAGAGAGAGGAGGCTGTGTTTTCTGACTCTCTAGGGTTCTTGAGCATATGAGGTTCTCATTTTATCCAAAAACCTATCCCTTTATATAGACTTTCTTAAAGATAAAGAAAATCTAGTAAAAGTAAGATTTTTTGATATTTTAAAGGAATTTTGCTATGAAATTTTAACCACATGTCAAGAATGGATATTATGAATTTTCTGAGGTGGAAACGAATTTTTTAAATGTCGGAGCATTTTTAAATTGAATTTCTCGTCAGATTCAGTCAGAAATTGCTAGAAAATTATTGGAAATTTGAAAAATCAAAATTCCAACGCCATTATGCTTAAAATGTCATCCTCTATCATGGGTTAAAATATCAAAGCATTTCGAGCTGATTTGGGCACCCTTTGGAGGAGAGAGAAAGCCTATAGGAGATCTCAAAAGCCTTGAAAATTACGAAAACGCCCCTGACAACGACGAAACTGCTCTTCAGGACCTGGAACACGCCGATCGAGCCGGAGTCCCTCATTACCCGATTAAATATCCCTCACGACACCAAAACCTTGCAGACCCTAACCAGGGGGGTCAAAATTTTGGGTATAACAGATTGCCCCCGTCAACTGGACTTTGTAACGAATGTGAAAAGTCTGGTTGATGCTTGAGTGGTGCCCCAAAATTTTGGACTCCACAGAATCCTCCACGTTGTATGAAACCGGGTTAACGATGCCCAGCTACTCGGAGGCGCTAACTACCTAAGCTACAAAGCATTGTCGAGCTATTCTAAGGCGCTGACTACCTAAGCTACAAAGCCTTGTCGAGCTATTCTAAGGCGCTGACTACCTAAAGGTAATAATGAAGTGATGTCAGACTATTCTAAGGTGCCGACTACCTATAAGGATGATATGCTGTCGAGCTATTCTAAGGCGCTGACTACCTAAAGTGATGAAAATGATGTCAAGCTATTCTAAGGCGTTGACTGCCTAGGATGATGATATGCTGTCGAGCTATTCTAAGGCGCTGACTACCTAAAGTGGTGAAAATGATGTCAAGCTATTCTAAGGCGTTGACTGCCTAGAATGATGATATGCTGTCGAGCTATTCTAAGGCGCTGACTACCTAAAGTGGTGAAATTGTCAAGCTATTCTAAGGCGTTGACTGCCTAGGATGATGCTCGAGCTATTCTAAGGCGCTACTACCTAAAGTGGTGAAATGATGTCAGCTATTCTAAGGCGTTGACTGCCTAGGATGTGAAAACTGGATGCAAATGCAAGAATGCTGAAATGCTAATGATGCAAATGATGCTGATGCTGATGATAATGCCGATGATGTTGATGATGCTGATGATGCTGATGCTCGGATGCTTCTGGGGGACCGAAACCCGTGCCGATGCTCCTGGCTGGACCCAATGTGGACTTATTGCCATCGCCCCCCAAGCCGGTGTGCAGGGATAACTCCTGGTAAAAACCCTGGGGACTTATTGCCTTTGCCCACCATTCGTTGATCCCAAAAATAAGTTGACATCGCAAAAGGAGGATTTATTGCCATCACCTCGCCAACTTTCTGTCGCCAGGTCTTGTGACGCGCCTGGGTAATGCAGCTAGGTCTTATGACGAGCCCATATGAATGAGATGAATGCAATGTGTTTGATGAGAGTGGGTAAGCTAAAAGGTAATGCTAGGTCTTACTACGAGCCTAAGGGAATGCAGCTAGGTCTTATGACGAGCCTAAAGGGAGGTTCTAGGTCTTATGACGAGCCTAAAGGGTAGTTCTAGGTCTTATGACGAGCCTAAGGGAATGCAACTAGGTCTTATGACGAGCCTAAAGGGAGGTTCTAGGTCTTATGACGAGCCTAAAGGTTGGATCTAGGTCTTACTACGAGCCTAAGGGAATGTGACTAGGTCTTATGGCGAGCCTAAAATGGTTCTAGGTCTTATGGCGAGCCTAAAGGGATGCAACTAGGTCTTACTACGAGCCTAAGGATGGATCTAGGTCTTATGACGAGCCTAAAGGTTGTTCTAAGTGAAAGTGAGTAAAATGTATGATGGGTCTAAATGGATGTAGAAGGATTAGGGTTTATGTCAAATCTGGAGATGGTGGGGCTCATGATGGGCCTATGAATGTTTGAGTGTGAAGATAGGGCTTAGGACGGGCCTGAGGGATTTTGATGTGGAGGTAGGGCTTACGACGGGCCTGAAGGTGTTTGAATGTGGGGATAGGGCCTAGGTCGGGCCTGCGGGTATTTTGATGTGGAGGTAGGGCTTAGGACGGGCCTGAGGTGTTTGATGTGGATGTAGGGCTTAGGACGGGCCTGAGGAAATTTGATGTGGAGGTAGGAGCTTATGCCTGTGGTGGGATGGTGGTGCTCAAGCTTTAGGTTTCAATTGGTGTTGTCATGGCAATTGTTGGAACCAACAATTGCCCCCAATATTCTTCCTTAGGACAATCTGAGCTAGAGTTCATGGCAATTGATCGGAACGATCAATTGCCCCCAGTATTTTCTTTGATTAAACGTGCGAACAAGTCTCACCCTCACAGGGTCGAGGCTTATGCTTTGATGTGGTGCTTCTTATCCTACACTCGACGTGTTTTGTGTTTGCACTCGTTTTTCACTTACGGTCATAACTTCTCAACCATTGAATTTGACATTTGTTAGATTTACGTGTTTAACCTGTTACCTTCACTCGATTGGATACACAACTACTAAGTCGGAAGTCTTTTGAGCTTATAACGTGGCCATGGGGTGTGATGAATGACAATAGGATAATGGCGGAATGTTTAGGATATGTGGAGCTTTAAGGGTGACCAAAGCTGCAACTTGCACCGTCTCTCGGACTTATCTTCTTTGCCTTGGAGTCATTTGGCTACTTCATGATGACTTCGCTTGTGAACTTGGGGCTTGGAACTTTTGGATTGTTCCTTGCATCTTCTTTCTTTTTTCCGATTTTGGATTTCTTCGAGGCTTTTCAGGTTCGCCTTTCTTTGAATTTCCTTTCCTTCGGGGTTCTTGTGTTTCCCGGTTTTGAACTTCGAGAGCTGTTTTTAATGTTAGCTCATTTGGATCCTGTGTCACCTTGGGACCATTTGCGGATCGTTTCGTCATGCTGGTAGCGGTTTTGCTTCTTTGTGAGGTTGTAGTTCGGGAGTCGGGCTCCTTGCTTCCTTTGGTCACCGGGTCGGTTATTCATCATTGGTTGGCTTGTTTGTGGAGCTTGTAGTGTTGTAAAAGAGGTCATACATGAAAAGCTCAGTGGGGGTGCCTAGGGTGTAATGTCAGGGTTCACAAGCTTTTTGCTGTGTGGTGCTGTTTCCTAGGTGCTTCGTCATCCCTAATAGTTGTGTATCCGTTCTTTGCTACTTTTCACAGGTTTAAGCGTAAATTTACAAATTATCTCCTTCGGTCTGAGTCATGCCGTTTACCTCACCTTTGAATGTGGCCTCTCTGGAGTCGTGTAAAAGTGACACGCTCTTTCGCTCTTGGTTTCACCGCTCAAGGCACTCTCGCGAAGTGTACACTCAGAGACTTGTTTGCACATTTAAACAAAAGAAATAAACAAACGTTATCGTTCCTTAACTCAGATTGCCCCCAGTATTGATTTGGGGTTTGTGACAAGCCTTTTGAATACCCAAGTTATTTGTGGAAAGTGGTTGTGTGGAATAACAATGGTGAGTGGTGATGGGGTGATCTAGTGGAGCAAATTTTTGGTTTTATGTATTCGGTGAAATGTTAAGAAAGTGGAGTGGTGAGACACATGGGGTGTATATGTTGAAGGTGGTATTTGTACGAGGAGTTGTAGTGAGTATGGACGGAGCGATGAGGTTGCCTTTTTTTGTTTTGATTGGAAAATGCTTTGCACGGAAATTGTGAAAATGGAACCATGTATTATTCAATGTAAAAATAACGTTGGAAACTACAAACTCGGGAGAGCTACCAAGAATAGTAAAGGGGACTAACTACTATGAAAGCCAAAAGGTGACTAATAAAAAGAAATCTACCTAATTGAAAAGCAAAACAGTACTTAAAGACTACAAACTCTAATAAGACTCGGGCATGGATGCCCTGCCTACACCCCCATGTCCTTGAAATTGATGCCCTTGATCGATGAGATCTTGGATTGCGTGTCTCAAAGCCTTGCAAGCATTGGTATCATGGCCGGGTAATTGGTGGTACCAACAGAACTGACTTAGATTCCTTCCTTTTTGAGGGTCCCCAGGTCGGGGAGTGAGAGGCTGTAGCATGTTTCGTTCCTGGAGCATTGCAAATGTCTGGCTTAATGGTTGGCCAATGTCTGAAAATTCTCTCCGACGGTAGCTCTGTCGGGGTGGTTCAACTGCTCCAATGATCCAACCTGGTTCTCTTTGACCGACATTCGCCTCATGCTGCCTAGACCTTTTCCGGGTGCAACTTTGGATGCAAGCTGTTGTCTCATTGTCCGGTTCTATCTTCTCAATTGTCGTTCTGAGTTCTGCGGCAATCTCCTCGACATTCCCTTGCAATCCTTGGGCTCCACAGGAGCCGATTTTAATGTGGTCGTGAAGAGAGCCAAGAAGCCTACCCACTAGTGCATCCTGAGCTTGACGTCTGGCCTCCAGGGAAAGGGCCTTTGCCTTCATTTCCTCGATTGCTGCGACGTAGTTCGACTCCATGGCATCCCTGACAGCACCATGTCTCCGTTCCATAGCAGCCATCATGGCCTCTAGTTCAGCTCGACCATTCTCTCTTGTATTAGCGGCTCCATGAAAGTCCGCATCCCGAGAGTTGATCCTGTTTCTCAACTCTTCTACGGCTTCCTCCATGGCTTTTAGCCTAAGCGCTATCTCTGCCATTCTATCCTCCGTTGTAACTGGCCTTCCTTTTCCCTCCATGCTTGTGATGACAGTTTACCTGTTTTCAAAATACCATCTGTCAGAAAATAAAAGAGGAACGGACTGAAGTTCTGGGCCGAGAAGGAGTACTTGGTAAGATGGCGTTCTAATTTAGAGCTTGTTTGGGTCAAGTAATTCTGATTAGGCCTAAAAGATGACACCTAAACCTAGAAAATTGGGCCAAAGCCCGAGTTAAAAGCTTTCCTACACCAGAATGGGCCTTGAAACGAAGAGGCCTGATGGAATTTCATGGAATGCTTTAGGTGGATTTATTTTTCATGGGCCTAGAACTAAATTGATAATTCAAGTTGGGCCAGAAGAGAAATCACCTAAGTCTAAGCTTTTGGGCCGAAGCCCGAACGACTCACATGTTAAACCAAACAGGGCCTCTGGGCCGCAAACAAGTAGAGCCGCCAATTCGGTTAGGCTAGGTTAATGTAGGAGAAGTTCCTATCAATCTCTAGGCTAGGTAATGGGCCGATCATACAAGCAAACAAGGCCCACACAAATTCAACATGTCCTCACTCGACGGTTAAATCAATTTGGGTATGGATCGATCCGGAGAGGTGCTTGGGGCTTGGGCCCAGGTCGCCACAAAGGAATAGGGCTTGCACGCTATTCTCTTTGGGTTTCCCCACTTTTTTCACATCACCTAAAGGTGTGCGTCTACGGTCGGGTCTTTGACTGACCAAACAATGGGCTAGGTAAGGACACTGCCAGGAAAACGCTTGGGGCTAAGGCCCAGGTATTAAGGGGATGTGGTTAGACGACATCCTCCTCTTTTCCCCCGCTTATTCACATCACCTAAAAGGTGTGAGTCCCTGACAGGGGACCCTAGATGGGTCCCGGGGTGAAACTGGTTTGCGTGGACCCTCGCTCTCATATGATGCAAGGGTGCAGGAATTAAAGTGCGCACAGAGGTAAACAAACAATGTAATAAAGCCATAAATAAACATTTTTCAAGTTAAGCCCTCTTTCTTAAAATCAAACAAGTTAAAATTAAGAAGTTTGTCCCCAGCAGAGTCGCCAGTCTGTGAGCCTCGATTTTAAACCCTATCCTATGTTGATTAAAGTTGATTAGGATCTAACCGGGTTTTAGGTCCACTTATAGCCTAAGATTAATAACTATGTCATATAACAATAATTATTAAAACCTAAGCTAGCTCACTGGAACCTATTATGAGTCGCCACCTAATTTTAACCTAGATCAAATTAGGAAAGGAGAGTTCGGGTTCGGGGGCTCGATATTCGACTTAATTAGGGTTCAATTACTTTCATTACCCCTCCTAGGTCGTTTTTCCTCTACTTGGTTTAATTACGGCTTTCTACAAAGTTGCTTTTTAACCTAGGTGCGCGCTTCTGTTTTTTGTGTTTTTTAGCATTTTTTGACAGAAAATTAAAGTGGAAATTAAAATACCTAAACTAGGGTTTCGGAGGCAGAATTAGGTCAAATTTTGTTTCCGTCCGTAGCCACGGACCTAATGTCCGAACCACGGACCCCAGTTAACCTACATAACAATAAAAGTCGAATTAAACAGAAAACAGAAAATTGTAAAGTCCGGGGCCTCGGACAGACTGTCCGTGGGCCCGGACACTTTAAAAAACCTAATTTTTAAATTTTAAAAATCCCGCCGCCGTCCGTGGGTGTCCGAGCTTACGGACAGGGAGTCCGGGACCCCGGACACGACGTCCGTGGGTGCGGACAGCCCTCGGACGGCGGCTTTGAGGCTGTTCCCGAAGGTGTTTTCGGCTCAAATTTTATGGGTGCGTAGCCTGAAAGATGTAGAAACGTTAGTGGTCGAAAGTTCTCAATTTGAATTCGAATTATGCACGAAACTTGGTAAACAAGTTATTGGACAGAAGCTTGAATAAACAGCAATACAGAAGCGTACGAAGGTTAGTTTGAGCCCAAATTTTGAGGCAAGACAGATAATACCGTGGTGAATTAGGGAAGTGGAGTTTCTACCTGCTTTACCTTCGGATTCACAACGTTTCTTCACACCGGGATTCGTCGAGTGCTCCGTTGATGGCAGACCCGAGAGGATTTCGACCCAAGCTTCTGGTTGTTGGTTGTTCTTGCTGTTCTTCACGTTTTGGAGGTGTTTTTTTGGGGTTTTGATGATTATTGGTGCTTTGGGAATTGGAAAACGTGTTTAGATGGTGATTTCGGGGGATTTTCGGTATGATTTGGGTGGCCGGGTGTTGGAAAACGTGAGAGAGAGAGAGGAGGCTGTGTTTTCTGACTCTCTAGGGTTCTTGAGCATATGAGGTTCATTTTATCCAAAAACCTATCCCTTTATAGACTTTCTTAAAGATAAAGAAATCTAGTAAAAGTAAGATTTTTTGATATTTTAAAGGAATTTTGCTATGAAATTTTAACCACATGTCAAGAATGGATATTATGAATTTTCTGAGGTGGAAACGAATTTTTTAAATGTCGGAGCATTTTTAAATTGAATTTCTCGTCAGATTCAGTCAGAAATTGCTAGAAAATTATTGGAAATTCGAAAAATCAAAATTCCAACGCCATTATGCTTAAAATGTCATCCTCTATCATGGGTTAAAATATCAAAGCATTTCGAGCTGATTTGGGCACCCTTTGGAGGAGAGAGAAAGCCTATAGGAGATCTCAAAAGCCTTGAAATTACGAAAACGCCCCTGACAACGACGAAACTGCTCTTCAGGACCTGGAACACGCCGATCGAGCCGGAGTCCCTCATTACCCGATTAAATATCCCTCACGACACCAAAACCTTGCAGACCCTAACCAGGGGGGTCAAAATTTTGGGTATAACAATAATGTTTAGTAGTTGGCAAGGAACCAAATGCCTTACCGGTTTTACAAGGAAACAAGAAAGGAATTTGTGAGGAAAAGAGGTAAACAAGCTATCTCAATGAAGTTTAAATGCCTTAGGAAAATGAGCTTGATTTGCTTAATAAAATACCTAAGGAGCCAATGGCAAATGAGCTAGTAAAATGCTCTCAAGGAGTTTATTAAGGGCATATGTATTGTTGGGTGTATTTGCAGGTCAAAGGCATTACTTATGTGGGAAATTCAGTGTTTAAGGTTTATGCAATTTAAGGGCCTAAGAGCCATGCTATTTAAGGGCCTAAGTGCCAAGCAATTTAAGTTATGCACTATATTGTGATGTAGTGCTTAATGTGTGAAGTTTGTGTGTAAAAATGTTCTTGATGGATTTTAGGAGTTCTTGAATGAAATAAGGTAAAAACCTAAGTGTTTGGATGTGAGTATTTACAAGAGAAGCTATGGCAAAATTTAGTTGATAAACAAAGGAGTTTATGGGATGAAATGAGATTTTAAGACCTAGAAGGTACTAGGAACTTGTTAAGTGTTAAGATGGTGGAAGAAGGTGAATCATGGTGTTCTTAGGTGTTAAGGTGCCATGGGCATTGTCTTGGAGGATTTAGAACTCAAATGGGTGTTTTGAACACACCAAGGAATTGTTATGTGAAGTGTTAAGTCTTGTTCAAGTCTTGGTGAACTAGGAAGTGTTAAAGGTGAATAAATGTTTACTTGAGAAGAAAACATGTATTAAGGTGATTTAGAGTGATGCAAGGATTTAGGTGTTATCTTGGAAGTTCTAAGAATTCAATGTGTGTTTTGAGGGTGTATTTAAGTCTTGGAGAAGTTTGTTTAAGGTTTAGGAATGTTGGTGTACAAGGAAGAAATGATGTTTAGGTGAGGTTTGAGAAAGGAATTAAAGAAGTTGTGAAAAGAGGATTTGGTTAGTAAGAGAAGCTTGGAAGATGATGTTAAGGTAAGGAGGAAACATTTTGGGATAGTTGTAATCAAAGGTGAGAAACACCATTTAGAAACCTAGAGTCAAATGTTATAAGTGTTGGTGTGTGTATAAGAAAATTGGGTAACAAGTTGGACAATGTTTTAAGGTGAATCGAAGTGGTATTTTGGCATTAGAATATACCTAAGATCATATGGTAAGTTTATACAATTAATGGAGGTGGAGAACTAAGGCAACAACACTTGAAAAATGCAATTTTGACAATTCTGTAGCTTTGGTCCGGGACCTAGGTCATGGTTCAAGACCCGGACCAAGATTTTAAAATGGCCGAGAGTTGTAACATGTTGTGGTCCGGGACTTAAGGGAAGTACAAGGTCCCGGACCACCCTATTAAAATCGTCCGAGAGTTTTCTTATGTGTTGGTCCGGGACTTAAGGTAAGGACCAAGTCCCGGACCACTCTAAAAATGTTGTTTAAGGTTGGAAAATGATGTCTAATGATGGGGATTGATGGTTAATGATGTTATGAGGTTGTTAAGGACATGTTAGGTGAGTTTCAAATGGCAATTAAGTGGGAGAGAAGTTGTATCGAAATGTAAAAGTAAAACAAGTTAAAAAGTGAAGTTATGTAACTAAGTTAACGGGGAAAAATTATGAGCATTAGACATTAAATAACCAAGCAACCCCGATGTTAATAAAAACACATGTGATGTTAACAGTTGTTCGAGAATTGCTCGAGGAACTTAAGTGGACGTGGTAAAGTGGACTCCGGTGACAGGTATGGTTTTCTTGCAACCTGTGTCCTACCGGATTACACCGGCTCGTATGCCAATGTGTTTTTCTGTATGTTTGCCACATTGTAAGATAAAACATGTAATGAGTTTACAGTCGTTTTGTTATTGTATGTTTTCGTGCCGATACCGGTAACCTCGAATGCGCTTGAAGGGCTAGTTAACCACTATTAGGTAAACGTAGGAGAACGGTATCCGGTAACAACGTTTCCGACTTAAGGAACGTTCTAACCACGGCTATGCGTGAGTTGGTTATGTGATGTTGTGTGTGATGTTTGTATGTGAATGTATGACTCTCTCTTCCCTTGTATGTCTAACAAGACTTAACCCAATGTTTGTGATTGTTTAATAAAGTTCAAAGTTGAACTTCTAACAAGTGCTAACGGGGGAGTGAGGAGTCCGGTCTGTTCCGGCCACGCGTGTGAGTATGGGGGTCGTTGTCATAGCAGGTTCGATCCTCTCTGTATGTTATGGTTGTTTTCCAATTTGGTTCCCAACCTTCCCTTTAGCTTAACCAAGGCTATTACTGACTCACGTCGGGCCACAGGGGCATACTATTGTTATGTTTGTTTCGGTGTGCTTGGATCACTATATCCGAGACACCTTGTGTTAAGTTAACCGTTCATTTAACGAGACGGTAACGAGTTATGTAACGAGCTAATCATGAGACTGGCAACATTCTCTAGGCTCACCAGTGTATTAGCAATGTTGGGGTCGGTTCCTAAGAGGACCATTCCCGTTATGTTATGTATTTTTGTTGCGATGCAATATCTATTGCGGTTTATGTTGTGCACGTGGAAACGTGCAAAGTGTTGTTAAGTGTTGTTATGTAGAGTATGTTATATGTTGTAAAATGTGGAGTATGTGGATCATGGAAATGATTCCAAGTTTGTGATAAGAGGCGTTTAAGGATAACCCGATTTAAGGGTAAGTGTCGTCTATTAAGGAAGTAGCTCCATTGGAGGAGGAACACTCTAGGGATAATGAATACCATGAGTGACTTATTAAGTAAGTATATTATCCGTTTGTAGAGCCCGTTGAGGCGAAATGATTATGTGTTGTGTGTTTACAGTTGCATGTATGATTTAAAAATAAACAACCGCATGCTAAGACGACAATTAGTTGTGCGTGGCCCGGTAGCATGTGGGCTGCGGGATTACCATACCAGCAAAGGTGCTGAGCCCCTTGGGGGCCACCCTTTCTCTCTTTTCCTATTTCAGGTATGAAGTGCTGGAAGCCGTTCGAGAGTAGGACGGGTAGTCGTCGTACATGGGTAATCATTTAAGTGTATGTATACAGTAGGTAGTAAGACCGAAATTGTTGTCGGCATCAGTTTATAAATACTCGGTATAGTTGGAAGGAGTGCGTTGTGTTGTTGTTAATGGAAAGAGATAGTAATGTGTAGCCGCTCGGGAATTTAGCCCATCAGACCGGTACGATGTATGTGTATTAGCCTTGTTAGCCACGTGGGTGGTTAACGGCGTGTAACACCCCATCCAACAATTACACTCTTACAACAATCTGCAGCGGAATAACCCCAAACCTTGATATGTGGTTTAAATAGCAAACTAGTTATATAAAGGCTAAAAAGTGCCTTAGAAACATCAGTGGACAATTTAAAACACAGTAAAGTGCAATAAAGCACTAAGACACAGTTTGAGCAAAAACATGCTCTAAGCAATGAGTGAACTTGGTTAGGACCCAAAGAGCCTACCAAGACTTAATAACATTTAATTATGATTTTATAAGGCTAATTAAGTCCTTAGGAAACCTTGGTAGACAATGAAACCAAACAAAACACAAATAAATACCTTAAAGTCAATAAGAGCAAAAATGTGCTCTAAGCTTGGGATAAATTTGTATAAGACCTAATGGTCATACCTATACCTTATAAATATGTTAATGAACATATTAAATCAATTACCAAAGAAAACCAAGCTTGAAAACAAGTTAAAACACAAAATGTGCTTTAAGAAGTCTTAAAGCACGTTTTTGAAAAATTGTCTTGTAAATGAGTTTTGATTGGCTAAATGTCCATCATTACTCTTTAATTAACATGTGTACTATATAGTATCACATTTGGAAGTCTATATCAATGAGAAATCAAAAATTTCACTTCTAAGTGCCTTGTTTAGGTGAATAGTGATTTTTATAAGCTAGTTTGTAACATATGTTGTATTAAGTAATTAAATGAGTCATCAAAGACTATTATACCCCTAGGTAAAGGTGGGGGCCGGTTTTTCATGTGTGACTCACCACATTTGAACAAATAAGTAAGTTAAGTAATGACAAAGCAAAGTACTATTTGCTTTTAGCTTAAATATCTCCAAAAGCAAGTTTTATCTTCATTCTCTCATTTCCCTTCACTTCCAACGTCACCAACCTCCCTCCATGCTCTCTCTCGGTGGTGCTACAGCACATATACCATCTTCAAGCTTTGACCACTTGTATCTTCTAGCTCCCTTGGCCAAATCAAATTCCAAGACCATATTTGTCTTAGTTAGGTCAAGCTCTACACTTCCCTCTTTTTAAATCTTCAAGAACTCAATTTTGGTGCCATGGAGATTCACCATTGAAGGAGCTTGAGCTCATCTTTTCACATATTCTTGTTCTCCTTTGCTTCAAGGTAAGGAAACTCAAAGAAAAATCAAGTTCCCTCCATGTTTTGTTGTTGTCTGAAAATTCACCATTAATGGAGCTCTTATATGCCTTGTTCTAGCTCCATTTGAATCTTTCAAGGACTAGGTGGAGTCCTCTCTTCATAGATATTCAAACACCCTTCAAAGATTAAGGTAAACAACTACATTAATGTTTGAAATAATGTAAACCTAGGGTTTACAATGAGGTGGAGCTTAAAGCTTGAATACTCATTATGTTTTTGTATAATGTTTAGTAGTTGGCAAGGAACCAAATGCCTTACCGGTTTTACAAGGAAACAAGAAAGGAATTTGTGAGGAAAAGAGGTAAACAAGCTATCTCAATGAAGTTAAAATGCCTTAGGAAAATGAGCTTGATTTGCTTAATAAAATACCTAAGGAGCCAATGGCAAATGAGCTAGTAAAATGCTCTCAAGGAGTTTATTAAGGGCATATGTATTGTTGGGTGTATTTGCAGGTCAAAGGCATTACTTATGTGGGAAATTCAGTGTTTAAGGTTTATGCAATTTAAGGGCCTAAGAGCCATGTTATTTAAGGGCCTAAGTGCCAAGCAATTTAAGTTATGCACTATATTGTGATGTAGTGCTTAATGTGTGAAGTTTGTGTGTAAAAATGTTCTTGATGGATTTAGGAGTTCTTGAATGAAATAAGGTAAAAACCTAAGTGTTTGGATGTGAGTATTTACAAGAGAAGCTATGGCAAAATTTAGTTGATAAACAAAGGAGTTTATGGGATGAAATGAGATTTTAAGACCTAGAAGGTACTAGGAACTTGTTAAGTGTTAAGATGGTGGAAGAAGGTGAATCATGGTGTTCTTAGGTGTTAAGGTGCCATGGGCATTGTCTTGGAGGATTAGAACTCAAATGGGTGTTTTGAACACACCAAGGAATTGTTATGTGAAGTGTTAAGTCTTGTTCAAGTCTTGGTGAACTAGGAAGTGTTAAAGGTGAATAAATGTTTACTTGAGAAGAAAACATGTATTAAGGTGATTTAGAGTGATGCAAGGATTTAGGTGTTATCTTGGAAGTTCTAAGAATTCAATGTGTGTTTTGAGGGTGTATTTAAGTCTTGGAGAAGTTTGTTTAAGGTTTAGGAATGTTGGTGTACAAGGAAGAAATGATGTTTAGGTGAGGTTTGAGAAAGGAATTAAAGAAGTTTGAAAAGAGGATTTGGTTAGTAAGAGAAGATGCTTGGAAGATGATGTTAAGGTAAGGAGGAAACATTTTGGGATAGTTGTAATCAAAGGTGAGAAACACCATTTAGAAACCTAGAGTCAAATGTTATAAGTGTTGGTGTGTGTATAAGAAAATTGGGTAACAAGTTGGACAATGTTTTAAGGTGAATCGAAGTGGTATTTTGGCATTAGAATATACCTAAGATCATATGGTAAGTTTATACAATTAATGGAGGTGGAGAACTAAGGCAACAACACTTGAAAAATGCAATTTTGACAATTCTGTAGCTTTGGTCCGGGACCTAGGTCATGGTTCAAGACCCGGACCAAGCTTTTAAAATGGCCGAGAGTTGTAACATGTTGTGGTCCGGGACTTAAGGGAAGTACAAGGTCCCGGACCACCCTATTAAAATCGTCCGAGAGTTTTCTTATGTGTTGGTCCGGGACTTAAGGTAAGGACCAAGTCCCGGACCACTCTAAAAATGTTGTTTAAGGTTGGAAAATGATGTCTAATGATGGGATTGATGGTTAATGATGTTATGAGGTTGTTAAGGACATGTTAGGTGAGTTTCAAATGGCAATTAAGTGGGAGAGAAGTTGTATCGAAATGTAAAAGTAAAACAAGTTAAAAAGTGAAGTTATGTAACTAAGTTAACGGGGAAAAATTATGAGCATTAGACATTAAATAACCATGCAACCCCGATGTTAATAAAAACACATGTGATGTTAACAGTTGTTCGAGAATTGCTCGAGGAACTTAAGTGGACGTGGTAAAGTGGACTCCGGTGACAGGTATGGTTTTCTTGCAACCTGTGTCCTACCGGATTACACCGGCTTGTATGCCAATGTGTTTTTCTGTATGTTTGCCACATTGTAAGATAAAACATGTAATGAGTTTACAGTCGTTATTGTTATTGTATGTTTTCGTGCCGATACCGGTAACCTCGAATGCGCTTGGAGGGCTAGTTAACCACTGTTAGGTAAACGTAGGAGAACGGTATCCGGTAACAACGTTTCCGACTTAAGGAACGTTCTAACCACGGCTATGCGTGAGTTGGTTATGTGATGTTTGTGTGATGTTTGTATGTGAATGTATGACTCTCTCTTCCCTTGTGTGTCTAACAAGACTTAACCCAATGTTTGTGATTGTTTAATAAAGTTCAAAGTTGAACTTCTAACAAGTGCTAACGGGGGAGTGAGGAGTCCGGTCTGTTCCGGCCACGCGTGTGAGTATGGGGGTCGTTGTCATAGCAGGTTCGATCCTCTCTGTATGTTATGGTTGTTTTCCAATTTGGTTCCCAACCTTCCCTTTAGCTTAACCAAGGCTATTACTGACTCACGTCGGGCCACAGGGGCATACTATTGTTATGTTTGTTTCGGTGTGCTTGGATCACTATATCCGAGACACCTTGTGTTAAGTTAACCGTTCATTTAACGAGACGGTAACGAGTTATGTAACGAGCTTATCATGAGACTGGCAACATTCTCTAGGCTCACCAGTGTATTAGCAATGTTGGGTCGGTTCCTAAGAGGACCATTCCCGTTATGTTATGTATTTTTGTTGCGATGCAATCTATTGCGGTGTTATGTTGTGCACGTGGAAACGTGCAAAGTGTTGTTAAGTGTTGTTATGTAGAGTATGTTATATGTTGTAAAATGTGGAGTATGTGGATCATGGAAATGATTCCAAGTTTGTGATAAGAGGCATTTAAGGATAACCCGATTTAGGGTAAGTGTCGTCTATTAAGGAAGTAGCTCCATTGGAGGAGGAACACTCTAGGGATAATGAATACCATGAGTGACTTATTAAGTAAGGATATATTATCCGTTTTGTAGAGCCCGTTGAGGTGAAATGATTATGTGTTGTGTGTTTACAGTTGCATGTATGATTTAAAAATAACAACCGCATGCTAAGAGACGACAATTAGTTGTGCGTGGCCCGGTAGCATGTGGGCTGCGGGATTACCATACCAGCAAAGGTGCTGAGCCCCTTGGGGGCCCCCTTTCTCTTCTTTTCCTATTTCAGGTATGAAGTGCTGGAAGCCGTTCGAGAGTAGGACGGTAGTCGTCGTACATGGGTAATCATTTAAGTGTATGTTATACAGTAGGTGTAGTAAGACCGAAATTGTTGTCGGCATCAGTTTATAAATACTCGGTATAGTTGGAAGGAGTGTGTTGTGTTGTTGTTAATGGAAAGAGATAGTAATGTGTAGCCGCTCGGGAATTTAGCCCATCAGACCGGTACGATGTATGTGTATTAGCCTTGTTAGCACGTGGGTGGTTAACGGCGTGTAACACCAGCGAGTTAAGTTAATTGATGAGTTGTGTATTCCGCTGCAGATTGTTGTAAGAGTGTAATTGTTGGATGGGGTGTTACAATATCCGACACACCTTGGGTTTAATTAACCGTTCGATATAACTGGACGGTAACGAGGTTGGTAACGAGCTTAGCATGAGATTGGCAATAATCTCTAGGCTCACTATTTATACTAACTATGGTGGAAGGTTCCTTGTGTGAACCGATTTTATGGTGCTTGTGTTGTTATTGTGCAAGGCAATTTCCCTTGCTATGCTATGACATGTATACGTTAGATGTTTAAAATGAATGCGATGCTATCATGTGTACGTCGAAATGAGAAAAGTGTTGTTATGTTTTGTTATGTGAGGGATGTGATATGTTGTAAGATATGGAGTGTGTGGATCTTGGAAATGAATCCGTTGTGACAAAGGCGTTTAAGGATACCCGATTTAAGGGTAAGTGTCGTCTATTAAGGAAGTAGCTCCGTTAGGGAGGAACACTCTAGGGATAATGAATACCATGAGTGACTCATCAAGTAAGGATGTATTGTCCGTTTGTTGAGCCCATTGAGGCGAAATGTTGTGTTGTGTGTTTACAGTCGCACGCATGATTTAAATATAATCAATCGCATGCTAAGACGACAAATAGTTGTGCGTGGCCCGGTAGCATGTGGGCTGCGGGATTACCATACCAGCAAAGGTGCTGAGCCCCTTGGGGGCCACCCTTTCTCTTCTTTTCTTATTTCAGGTACGAAGAGCTGGAAGCCGTTCGAGTAGGACGGGGTAGATGTTTATACATTGGTAGCCATTTAAATGGCGTAAGCATTGTAGGCGTAGTAAGACCGAAATTGTTATCGGCATTAGTTTGTAATACTACTCGTACAGTGGAAATGCATGTGTATATTAAAATGTTGGGAAGGGAATAAGGATTGTATTGTGTAGTTGCTCGGGAATCTAGTCCATCAGACCGATACAATGTAAATGTATTAGCCTTGTTAGCCACGTGGGTGGTTAACGGCGTGTAACACCATTGAATTAAGTAATGTGATGAGTTAGATTTCCGCTGCAGTTTGATGTTGTGTGTACGGTGGTGGATGGGGTGTTACAAAAGTGGTATCAGAGCGAAGTATCGCTCTGATGACTGAATTACCGAGCTTAGGAAGTACCGAGTTAGGATTTTAGTACTTTGGGTTAAGGGTTGAGTGATAGCGTGAGAGATACGCTAGTTGGGTATTACCAGTGTGTACTAGAAACCTGCTATGTCCTCCCGCCCTCCACAGTCCCTGTTTTATAACTTGGGAAACAAAGCCAGAGAGATGGAAGTCCTCTCTTACTCGGGAATACCCGATCTGGCCGTTATTAAATATCTCTAAAGGTACGGAGAACCTGTCATACGGTAGATCCCGAAAACTGGAATCCCGGAGACGGTTTCCCTGAACATTGTTAACTACATTTAATAGCGAAGAATGAAGAATTTTGTGTATAGAGAATAGAATTTCCGGCAACCTGAGTCGACATGCAGAGTAGTCGAGAATAACCAGCTTGCAACGCACCGACGTGCAACAGGCAAGAGGTGGATTAATGAAACCCGAGACAAGTGTCTACGGAACCACAGTTGATAAATAATACACCAACGGTATAATACCAACCGACAAAGGAACTACAACGTAGTGCCCAAACAAGGGACAAGCCTCAGTAACCACGACAAATGCGCGGAACGGGCTATGAAGAAGATACAATGCTAAGTAAAAAGGGGACTCCCACAATGGGAAGCACCCCAGTTAATGAATATCATATGGAGACAGCGAGAAGTACTCAGAAGATTTATGTCAAGACGGTAAGATCAGTGAGAGCCAACAAGGCCACTAATGATAGTGCGGTAAAACAATACCACAACCGGTATGTGTTGAACCAATAGCCAGTTAGCATGGCCACTTGCCATAGCAAGTGCTGCTATAACAGGGCTATTCGGAAATTTATAACCACTACAAGGTACTTAGTAAAGTACCATGAAGTAAACGAGATCATTATGACCATGGAAGGGCTTGATAGCCTAACCTCGTAACTGTAAGTCACACCAGTCAGCAAGAAGCTAGACTTGGTTAAGGTAAGAAGATGTTGCGAAACCATGAAACTTTCTTTCACACCCAAATTTATTCAAACTCTTCTCTTCAAAACCAGATTTTCTTTCAAACCAATACTTCTTCAAACCTTCTTCTAAGCCAAACCAGTAAAACCAAGGCAGTTGATAAGAATCAACAATGGATAACTTTCCCTCGATTAAGTTCGGGAAGCATGGAATGAATATTGTCAAGAGACAATATAAGGAGTTGTCAACAGAATACTTCGCTTAGGCGTGTGACGGACACTACGATGTACCAACTGTGTTGTGGGACGACCGCACTCCGATAGGAGCATGTGGGCCTGACGACCTACTTATAGGTTAGTTGGGCAAGTAGCAATGTATCAGTATGATACCCCATATATGTACACGAGTAGAGTCCGGAACACGGGAAGTAGTCGACTCCATACTACGGTCCGTAGTAAAAGTCAAACAAGAGTGACGGATTACCAAGATGGTTGAAGTAAGGAATGCAGTTAAGTTAAAAAGGACTAAAGGAACTAGTAAGTTTATTTCAAGGAAATGTATAAGAGTCAAGAAGTGTGAAGTGCACGGACTGTTATGTAAAGACATCACATATGTCTTAAGAAGCCTGAGGGATAAACATGATAGCTGGAGTGAATACCCAGTCTGTACATGGTAAGGCGATGCCTGATGTGCACATTAGCGCAATGAATGGGATGAAACTCCAGAATGAGTACCTACACTACCAGGAAATGTTGATCTTCACAGAAGGAGATAAAAAGCCAGTTAAGAACGCAAGCGCGTGGCTAACGGAATATACCAACAAATGCAAGCCAAATGTAATGACATATTTTAATAACACCCAGGAGCAATCCTTGAGGGGTATCTGGATTAAACATTGTTGGATGAAGCAATATAATTGAAACGCAAGAGTTGAAACAAATACTCGGATTAAACGCTGAAGATAACCTACTTAACAGTAAGACCCTAAGTTGCCAAAGAGACAACTTGGAAGGAATCATGACCGTAAGGCTTATAAGCCACAACAACTTGTGTTATGTAAATGTGATCGGTTGCAGAAGTATATGTTACACAAGGAGATAGAGCGGAGAATGAACCCTGCATTAAGAGTGGGGACACCTCTCGATATTGTGAAACCGCAGGAGCGGTAGTTAGGTGAACCAAGTTCAAGAGATATGTCAGGGATTAACCATATTGTTGTTACCCAAGAGTGATTTGAATGAGACTAATACGAAAGGAATGTTTGTACCAGTTGTGTAGACAGGAAGAGATAATTCTGATAGCAACCACCACAGGTGTGTGATGCTGAATGTGTAGCGAACAACGCTCAGGAACTTAAAGGCTAAAAAAAATAGTATATTCAAAAATCAGCCAAATAAGTGGCCAGATAAACTCAGTGTAATAGCGGAAGCTAATATAATAGCGGATGCAGTATAAGTTGATGTTGTATAATGAGTAAGGATACGGTGCGCAATAAGCGACCGTTGTATGAGTATTGTTAGATGATAAAATGGTGAGCGAGCAGAGTTATGAGTTAACCCCAGTGGAGGTACAACAGTAAGTGATAGCAAACGAACCGAGCAGTAAGCCTGGCAAGTGTTATGCGATAAGAATTCCAGTAAACACAGTGTAAAACCCCTATTGCAATCACATAAGAGATTTACTGCCAGGAGTTTACGCCTCTGCACTCTGTATAACTGATGTTTTGGTATTGCACTTGCACAGTAATGATCGAGTGGGATAGCTAGGATTTGGGAAATGATAATTGTGGTGAATGTGGAAAGAAACTTAAAATACTATAATAAGACCGGTGCATGGAAATGCAAGGTCATACCAATGGGAATGATACTGGTACAGAACCAAATGTGGAGGTATGATTAAGAATAAATGATAATAGTGGCACTAAATACCAAATGTCGGTATGAAATATACCCCAGGTGTGGGAAATAACCGAGAAAGCACTACACATTAGGTAGCAGCTCAATCTCAACCGACAGTAAGTCGGTAGAAGCAAGTCAATCATTGTGAATTACATAGTAGTTTACGCAGTAAGTTATGAGAGAAGTGGATGGAAAGTTGTGAAACTCACCGAATTCGCTCAGGGTCAGAGGTACCATGCGTCGGTTGAGAAACCATTATTACCAAGATAAGGGCAATACATTAGAGATGCATAATACAGTAACAGTAACCAATGGGGCGAACTAGATCTATAATCACCAGAGTTGCGCAACAGAGGCCAGGGAGCCCATGCACCAGATACTGAATATACATGGTGAATATGAATAAATGGCTAGTTATCAATGCCTAAAAGCCTCATAGGCCAGGACCGAAACCGGTTATGAGTTAGAACTCCAATGCGAATTCTTGGTTTAGGGACTAAACCGCCAATATGGTTAAGATCCTCTAATCAAACACATTGTATAATAGACCGCGTGGAAGTTAAAAACTTCACGACGGCAGAACATTTAAGTTAATGTTCAGTGATTGATTACGTGGGCATAATCCCTTTAAGGGGGTAGAGCGTAAAGCCGCTTAGTGTGTTTACCGTACAAGTGTACGTGAACTATGTTGTGCATAGCACAAAAATGATTTGCTATGATGGTTGGCGCGTGTGTTATATAAACATACGCATTCATTCGTGGTTAAATTGTGGTAATTGCGCAGAAGATGCGAATACCATTGTGGGAAGGTGTTATTTTGTTAACAGTGGTGTGTGAGAGTACAAGTGGAAGGGAGTAAAAACTCCCGGGGAACTAAAACCCCGACGGTGCATAAATGTAACCATGTATTGTATTTTGATAAAAAATATGTTATATATACAGTGTTGTGATTTATGAAGGGATGAGACCGACATAGAACCTAGTGAGAATTAAATTCCCTAGGTAACTTGAATTAAGTTGGATTGGGTGATGATTGATAGACGGAGTTCTATCTTGGAGATGTAATGATTATGACTAGAAGGATTTAAGATAGAAAATGGGATATGCTTGAATTAGTTGTTGGTTGAAAATGAAGTGGGAGGTGAAACTTGATTATCAGATCAAGGGAAGTCGAACAAATTGGGGTGGAAGCTAGTTCAACACTGATGCTGATCACATCAGGGTTGGATGACTCTTGAAGCTCCCTGTAAGTGGTCACAAATAACCATGTTAAGAAAGATACAAGGAGCATAAATTGGACTTGGAGTGTGTTGCGTTTTCAAAAAGGATTTTCAATTGATATTTCCAAAACGGTCGATTCATATTTTGAATAAAGGATTCTCTTATATACTTAACCTAGTAAAGAACATTTTGTAATACTTGCTCACGAGCTGAGGACGTATGAGCCTTTGTCTTCAGACCAGTGACATGGGAAGTATATTTTAAAAATGTATGTGATTGTTTTGACCTCCCAAGGAACGGGGACCAAAAGGTGTCCATCGCGACCGGTTCTGCGGGATCACAGTGTATATGTACTAACATGGACTCAAGCCCATGGAGAGATGGAAAAGGTATTTCTGTTTGTTATACATGCTAAGACATGTTGTTGGTATGGGTAAGAAATATTATTTTAGACCTTGAGTCCTAATGTGGTAGTTTCGGAAGTGTTATGTTATTCAAACCTATGAGTCTAACTGTTGTATTGTTACCCAGACTGAGAGTCTGGGGTTGTTATGTAAGTGTAATGTTATTAAGGTACCCGGACCGTGAGTCCGAGGTTATCATGTAAGTATGCTACGATATGGTTATGTATAATGTGGATAGGTTGCCCGGACCGTTAAGTCCGAGGTTGGATGTAAAGGGTGGTTGTAATGGAAGTTAATTTCGAAAGTAATTCCCGTATTCTAATCCAATGATGCGAGGAAATGTGAACTTCGAGGACGAAGTTCTTTTAAGGGGGGTAGATTGAAATACCCCAAACCTTGGTATGTTGTGTAAATGTTAAACTATGGTATTTAAGGCTAAAAGTGCCTTAGAAACATCAAAGAACCATTTAAACCATGGTAAAACACAATAAAACACTAAGACACGGTTTGAGCAAAAACGTGCTCTAAGCTTGGAGTGAACTTGGTTAGGACCCAAAGAGCCTACCAAGACTTGATAATATTTAATTATGATTTTATAAGGCTAATTAAGTCCTTAGAAACCTTGGTAGACAATGAAGCCAAACAAAACGTAAATAAATACCTTAAGGTCAATATGGGCTAAAAAGTGCTCTAAGCTTGGGATAAATCTGTATAAGACCTAATGGTCATACCTATATCTTATAAATATGTTAATGAACATATTAAATCAATTACCAAAGGAAACCAAGCTTGAAAACAAGTTAAGACACAAAAAGTGCTTTAAGGAGTCTTAAAGCACATTTCTGAAAATTGTCTTGTAAATGAGTTTTGAGTGGCTAAATGTCCATCATTACTCTTAAATATATATTTGTACTATATAGTATCACATTTGGAAGTCTATATCAATGGGAAATCAAAAATTTCACTTCTATGTGCCTTGTTTTAATGAATAGTGCTTTTTATAAGCTAGTTTGTAACATATGTTATCATAAGTAATTAAATTGACAATAAAGACTAAAGTACCCTTATGTAATAAAAGGGGGCCGGTTTTCTTGAGGGTGGTGACTCACCACTCACTTGTTAACTTGATAAATAAATAAGATGGCTAATTTAGTTACTACTTTATAAGAACAAATCTTTCTTAAAGCAAATTCTATCTTCATTCCTTTCCTTCCTCATTTCACACGGTTCCAACCTTCTTCTTCCTCTCTTCTTGCTGCTCTCTCACGGTAATATAGCACCACCACCATATGCCATCTTCAATCCCTTGTAACTCCTAGCTCACTTTGCCAAATCAAAAACTAAGACCACCAATCTCTTAGTCTCACCAAGCTCTTCAACTTCATCCTTCCAAAGTTCCAAGAGCTCCATTTTGGTGCCAAGAGGAATCTCCATGGGAGGAGCTTGAGTTCTTTCACATATTCTTGTTCTCCTTTGCTTCAAGGTAAGGAAACTCAAAGAAAAATGACATTTCCTTCATGTTTTGTCATGTCCGAAAATCACTCTTAATGGAGTCATTATATTACCTTTCTCTAGCTTCATTCCAATCATTCAAGGACTAGGTGGAGTCCTCTCTTGATAGATATTCAAACTCCCTTCAAAGATCAAGGTAAAACAACTACATTAATGTTTTTGAACAATGTAAACCTAGGGTTTACAATGAGATGAGCTAAAGCTTGTATACTCATTCAATGTTTGTAAATTGTGTAGTATTGACAAGGAATCAAATACCTTATCGGTTTTGTAAGGAAACAAGAAAGAAGTTTGGGTGGAAAGAGGTAAATATGCTATCTCAATGTGTTTAATGCCTTAGGAGAAATGAGCTTATAATGCTTGTTAAAACTACCTAAGGAGCTAATGGAAAAGGACTTAGTGAAAGTTCTCAAGGAGACTAGTAAAAGGACATATGTAATGTTGAGTGTATTTGCAGGTCAAAGGCATTATTTATGTGGAAATTCAGTGTTTAAGGTTTATGCAATTTAAGGGCCTAAGAGCCACGTTATTAAGGGCCTAAGTGCCAAGCAATTTAAATTGTGCACTATATTGTGATGTAGTGTAAATTTGGTGAAGTCTTGTGTGTGATGGTGTTCTTGATGGATTTAGGTGTTCTTGAGTGTCTAATGGTGAAAACTATTTTTGGAATGATGATGTGCTAAGAGAACCCATGCAAAATTTGTAAAATGTATAAGGAGTTTTAAGTGCTTAAATGAATTTTGGTGAACTAGGAATTGTTAGGAATGAGTAAATGTTTCACTAAGGACGAAAACATGCATTAAGGTGTTCTAAGGTGCTACAAGGATTTAGGCATTATCTTGGAAGTTCTAGGAATTCAAGAAGTTGAGAAAAAGAGGTTTGGTAAATTAAGGAGGAAGTGTAAGCTTGGAAAAGGAGTTGTAAGAATGACATGAGGAGTTTTGATATGTATGAAAGGATGTTTGAATGATGATGTTTGTGTGGAGGATATGTCTTGGTATACTGGTTAGAATAGCCATGAAACATCACTTAGGGACCTAAGGAGTAGATACTATAAGTGTTGGAGGTTTTGGAGGAATTTGGCTAGGTGTTTAAAGGCTTGGAAATTGAGCATTTTGCCTTGTCCGAACTTCCGTCCGGACATGGAAGTTCGGGCAGGCTCTGTTGGGTAAGAATTTTGCACACTCGAACTGTGTCCGAACTTGGGAAGTCCGGACACATGTTCGGACGCATGGATGTCCGCATTAAGATATTCTCGACTCACGTCTGAACTTCCGAAGTCCGGACACAAGTTCGGACGTGTGTCTGTTTTCTGTCTAAAGTCACGGCTTGCGTCCGAACTTGGAGGTTCGGACACAAGTTCGGACGGGCCACTGTATGGACCAAAAATTGTTTTTTAAGTTGGGAAATGTTGTCTAAAAATGGTAATTACCTAATAAAGGTGATGTGAGGTTGATTAGGACATGCTAAGTGAGTTATAATGACAATTTAGTGGTGGAAAAATTGTATTAAATGTAAAGTAAACAAGTTAAAATGTGAAGTTATATAACTAATTAACGGGGATAAGTTATAAGCATTAGACTTTAAACAATCATGTTACCCCGATGTTAATAAAAGTACATGTAATGTTATCAGTTGTTCGAGAATTACCGAGGAACATAAGTGGACATGATAAAGAGGACTCCGGTGACAGGTATGGTTTTCTGCAACCGGTGTCCTACCGGTTTACACCGGCTTGTATGCCAATGTGTTTTCTGAGTGTTTGCCACCTTGTAAGATAAAAACATGTAATGAGTTTATAGTAATTCATTTATGTGGCGCTTTTAATCTCCGATACCGTTTAACCTCAAATAAGTGTTAAACCTTAGCTAACCAGAACCAGGAACACATGAGAGATCGATATTCGGAGTTAACGACCCAAACCTCGGGAACGTTCTAACCACGGCTATGTGTGAGTTAGTTGGATATTGTTGTTGTATGCAAGTGTGTGAACCTCCCTGGTGTGCTTAACTCGGTTATGATACCGTATGGTGTGTGGATGTGATAAGTTCCATAGTGGAACTCTAACTACTTATTTATAAGTATATATGTACTAACGGGGGGTGAGGAGTCCGGTATGTTCCGGCCACGCGTGTGAGGACGGGAGTCGATGTCATATCCGGTTCGACTCTCTTGGTATGTATAGGTTGTATTCCAATTTGGTTTCAATCTTCCCTTAGCTTATCCAAAGCTAGTTTACTGACTCACGTCGGGCCACAGGGGCATACAAATGTTATTTTGGTGTGCTTGGGATTACTATATCCGACACACCTTGGGTTTAAGTTAACCGTTCGATATAACTGGACGGTAACGAGGTTGGTAACGAGCTTAGCATGAGATTGGCAATAATCTCTAGGCTCACTATGTATACTAACTATGGTGGAAGGTTCCTTGTGAACCGATTTTATGGTGCTTGTGTTGTTTTATGCAAGGCAATTTCCCTTTCTATGCTATGACATGTATACTTTAGATGTTTAAAATGAATGCGATGCTATCATGTGTACGTCGAAAGGAGAAAAGTGTTGTTATGTTTTGTTATGTGAGGGATGTGATATGTTGTAAGATATGGAGTGTGTGGATCTTGGAAATGAATCCCAGTTTGTGACAAGAGGCGTTTAAGGATAACCCGATTTAAGGGTAAGTGTCGTCTATTAAGGAAGTAGCTCCGTTAGAGGAGGAACACTCTAGGGATAATGAATACCATGAGTGACTCATCAAGTAAGGATGTATTGTCCGTTTGTTGAGCCCATTGAGGTGAAATGTTTGTGTTGTGTGTTTACAGTCGCACGCATGATTTAAATATAATCAATCGCATGCTAAGACGACAAATAGTTGTGCGTGGCCCGGTAGCATGTAGGCTGCGGGATTACCATACCAGCAAAGGTGCTGAGCCCCTTGGGGGCCACCCTTTCTCTTCTTTTCTTATTTCAGGTACGAAGAGCTGGAAGCCGTTCGAGAGTAGGACGGGGTAGATGTTTATACATTGGTAGCCATTTAAATGGCGTAAGCATTGTAGGCGTAGTAAGACCGAAATTGTTATCGGCATTAGTTTATAAATACTCGGTACAGTGGAAATGCATGTGTATATTAAATGTTGGGAAGGGAATAAGGATTGTATTATGTAGTTGCTCGGGAATCTGGTCCATCAGACCGATACAATGTAAATGTATTAGCCTTGTTAGCCACGTGGGTGGTTAACGGCGTGTAACACCATTGAATTAAGTAATGTGATGAGTTAAGATTTCCGCTGCAGTTTGATGGTATGTGTACGGTGGTGGATGGGGTATTACAGCTGGGGAATAGATTTTATGGGACCATTCCCCTCTTCGCAAGGATTCCAATATATTCTGGTTGCAGTGGACTACGTATCCAAGTGGGTTGAAGCAATTCCTTGCCAACATGCTGATTCAAGACGGTGGTAAAATTCTTAAAGAAGCATGTCTTTACCCGCTTTGGAGTCCCTAGAGCTATTATAAGTGATGGAGGCACACACTTCTGCAATCAGAGCATTGATGCGTTGATGGCTAAGTATGGAGTACACCATAAAGTTGCTCTTGCATACCATCCCCAGACGAATGGGCAAGCAGAAGTGTCCAATAGGGAGTTAAAGTGGATACTCCAAAAGACGGTGCACTCCTCTATAAAAGATTGGGCTTTAAAACTGGATGATGCTCTTTGGGCCAATCGCACAGCATATAAAACCCCCATTGGTATGTCACCTTTTAAATTGGTTTGTGGGAAGGCATGTCATCTCCCTGTGGAGCTTGAGCACAAGGCTTATTGGGCTATCAAGGCCTTAAATTTTGATATGTCTGCTGCGGGTGAGAAAAGGAAGTTGCAACTCTCTGAGTTACAAGAACTGAGGGATCAAGCTTACCACAATGCTAAAATTTATAAGGAACGAACCAAGAAGTTCCATGACAAGCTGGTCCTTAAGAGAGATTTCAAAGTAGGTGACTTGGTTCTCCTCTATAATTCAAGATTGAAGCTTTTCCCTGGAAAGCTCAAATCTCATTGGGCTGGTCCTTTCCGGATTGTTGGTGTGACCTCATATGGTGCCTTTGAACTACAAAACAAGAAGGGTGACACTTTCAAAGTTAATGGGGCCCATCTAAAAAGGTATACTTGTCCTACTAATATTTCAACTAACTTTTTAGAATTTCTTTTGTCCATGAACAGCATAACAGTTTTACTCCTGTTTCGAAACCGGCACTATCTAAAAAGAAATCTCTCCCATGAAGAGTTCAACACAAACTCAAGCAGCTATGCAGCTTGACTATAGGAAGTTGTGGGACCCCGACCCACAACTCCTCACATACAGAATGAAATTATAGGTGTCTAGCTAAGGACGTTAAAAAAGAGCAGCTAACGGGGAGGCAACCCAGTGTTTATCAGGTATTTTTAATATTATTTTTAATATAAATATTTTAATTTTATTGTATTTTTAATTTTTAAGAATTTATTCTATCTTATTTTCATAAGTTAGAATGTAAAATAATAATAAAAAAAATTTACATTTGGCCTGTACGAACCAGCCGGTTCGGACTCTGGTTCGGACGGAACGCGTTTCCGAATCATAAAGCCGTCCGAATCGGATTTATCAGTATAATCTTCCAAATACCAAATCGACGAACGCAGCCCCAAATCGCCCCCCTCCTTCTTTTGGCTCTAGATTCTTCATTTCTCCACCAAATCAAGCAAGGTTGGTATCAAAATCTTCGTTTTTCAATTCTCTACATTTCTATAGCAACAAATCCACAAACCATCAACCACACAAGGAGAAATCTGCATCTGAATTTTTGAACCCTAGGTTGTCGGTTTCACAAATTTTGAGCTAGTTCTTGCGTTTTTGTCATCGATTTCTTCTTCTTCTACAATAATCCTATACTCCCACAAGGTAAATTCTACACTTGTTATACTCAATTTTGGTGTTTTGATTGATTCCCAATTGAGGTTTAAAAGTTACGAAAATGGTATTGTTATATTTCCATTTTTCGATTCTATAATGCCTTGTTGTTGTAACTGAATGATTTTATGATTGTACAATGTTGTGAGTGGATTTGTTTGATAATGGTATTGCACTACCTTGTATATTGATTTAATTTAGTTGTGGAGAATTGAATATTTTTAGGGGAGATTATGTCGAAATTTCGGTAGATTTTGTGGATATTTATGTATTTATGTTTGAATTTCATACTATTTTTCTACCTGCTTCCTTTGTTGCTAATTTGTGTTAAGGAGGATGTTGAGAAAATTTACTGGTCGTTCAAAGAAGAGTAAAAACACTGCTACTAGTTCGAGTCAGGCACCCCCGTCGGGTTTTATATCTCAACAAGCAGCAGACTGGTTCAATCTGGAGTGCGAAATTGAACCTGAATGATCTGTCGCACCGGAGCTACAACACCAGCTTGGGTTACCCGAGCTTCTGGATGCGCAAGGATGGGTGAAGCTACTAGACATGGGTGGTGTATTCTACCCACGTGAGGTACGGGTTTTCTATGCGAATTCCCGTATCCAAGAAGGCACCATCCGCTCCACGGTCCAAGGGAGGGACATCATTATTCGAGTAGAGGACATTGCGACTTACCTAAGGATCCCTTACCCTGCTCCTCCTATGAATGAGGATGATGATCTGGTGCAACTTCATAATGAGTTTCAGAATGCCGCGAACCGACATTGCAGTGAGCTTTTACTTCAGGCACCGCGCAGACGAAGAGGAGATGTAACACCCCCAAACACTGGCCTAGGAGTTAGGGGTATTACACGCGCGTATTATTAATAATAACGCAAGGCTCTAATAAACAGACTTAAACAGATAATCAATAAGGCCCAAACGAAATACTTCAATACAGAGTATTATCGAAGAGATGTTAAAACATCCCCAAAAAGTCATTCAGAACCCACCAAACAGATGTCAAAGGGAAGCTTACAAATAATGCCAAAGGCTCAAATTCAAACAAAGGTCTCAAAAGAAGCTAAATACAAAGCAACTTAAACTCCAGAAGCTGAGGGGAGACGATCCTCGATAATCAATCGGCAAAAGTGTTAGAAGTGGGGGAATGAGCACAAACTATGCCAGTAGATGACCAACTTCATCAACCAGCATGCTCAAAACATTACAGAATATTGACAAATCACAAGGAGTCAAGAATCCACAAATATGTCAGAAACCAGAACAAGAAGTCCTTCAATTAAGGGACTAAACAGAGCAGAAGACAGACCGAAGCGGAAAAACAGAGTGGGACACTAGCGATCACAGCATACAGACAGAACGAGCAACCAGCTCGTGAACAGAACGAGGAACCTCACTCGTAAACAGAACAGGTGTAAACACCCGTGAACAGAACGGGGAACGTCACCCGTGAACAGAAGGATCCTACATAGCGCGCTACGAGACAGCGAAACCAGCCATCCAAAGCTCAGACACAGAGATAACTAGGGTGTCCCAAAACAGAAGCTTAAATACAGATAAGCATATGTGCACCAAAGCACCAGAAAGCACATAGATGGCTTGGAAATCAGAAGGGGAATCCAACCCCAAACGGAAGTCAAAACGGAGCTCAAACGAGCAAGTTAAGGTCAAACAGTACCCTGTACGAACTGGTGGACATCAATGTTCGGACACAAGTCGAGACTAAAGGCGAAATCAGACAGATCCGAACTTGTGTCCGGACATCAAAGTTCGGACACAAGTCGAACCTTAAAACAGAAGAAGAGTCAGAGGTGTCCGAACATCCAAGTTCGGACGGATGTTCGGACATCCTTCGGAAAACAGAACGTGGAGAGTCCGAACTTGTGTACGGACATCCGATGTTTGGACACAAGTCGAAGCAAAATCAGAAGATTGCAGAAGGCTGTGTCCGAACTTCAAAGCTCGGACGGAAGTTCGGACACAGCGAAAACTTCAGAAAGTAAAAGCGCAGAAGGGCATGTCCGAACTTCAACGGTCGGACAGAAGTTCGGACACGCCGAAAAATGCAGAGAATAGAGGCGATTTTTACACAATCAGAGGTACAAAACCAATCCAAATCAACACACACATTTACAAAGCAACCTTGGGGGGTTTAATCCATTGAAAGGCATTAAACAGACATAAACCACACACAAACACAAGATCAAATCAGTGAGTTAATTTGCAGAACCCAAACTCCCCAAGGCTGAACACACGGATCGAATCCGAAAGCCACCTACCTCAGTATACAGCAGAGACAAATTCCTCAATTCTGAATAGCAGAATCAGCCAGAGTAGACCCTCGAACGCAGACCGAACGCAAACCAAAACACTGAATCTGACAGTAGGACAACGGATTCGCGGACGACGCCAACAGTAGAAGAGAATTGACAGAGAATGCGGAGTAGCCACTGATTCACAATCAGATTGCAGAGGGGAATTAGAAAGCGAAAATCCTCAGAACCATAGAACGAAGAATCAAAGAGAAAGCAATCTGACCACCCTACCTCGAAGAAACCAGCAATTCGCAAGGACTAGCAATCTGCAGTGGAACCTTGACAGCAGAATAATGAGGCTTGACTGATCGAGAGAAGGAACGGCTTTGAGAGAGAAGAGAGAGAGAGCAAGGAAGAGAGGAGCGTGAATGATCGTGAGAACGTGCTTTGAAGAGAGAGTAATTAAGAGAATATGGAATAAATAGGTTAGGGAATTAATATGAAGTTAACTCACCAGAAACTAAAACGGATGGGGAAAAAGACTTCCTCGTCCCCAACTTCTTTATTAAGGACTTCCATGTCCTAAATTCAGAATGAACCAACTTAACGAACCATAGTAACTTAAATAAAATATAACCAAATCTTGGGTTATAACATCACCTCCCCCTTAAAAGAATTTCGTCCTCGAAATTAAAACATACCTACTGCTCGAAGAGAGCGGGAAACTTAGAACGAACTTCGCTTTCGACCTCCCAGGTCGCCTCTTCCTCTGACTGACCCGACCACTGCACCTTCACCAAGGGCATGGTCTTGCTCCTAAGCTTACGAACATCTCGGGCTAGAATCCTCGAAGGAACTGCCTCGAACGTGAAGTCCTCCCTCAACTGAAGCGGACTGAAGTCGATCACATGAGATGGGTCCGGAATATACTTCCTCAGCATAGAAACGTGGAACACACTGTGCACTGCTGCTAAAGACGGAGGCAGAGCCAAACGATAGGCAACCGGTCCGATCCTCTCTAGGATCTCAAAGGACCCACAAACGAGGGCTAAGCTTGCCTCTCTCCCCAAACGAACGACTCCTCGAACTGGGGAAACCTTCAAATACACATGGTCGCCCACCTCAAACTCTAGAGGTCGTCCTCTGATCGGCGAACTCTTCTGACGACTCTGAGCCACAAGCAGACGCTCCCTGATAGACTGAATCTGCCCACAGCATCCTGAACCAAGTCTGGACCGATCACAGCTCTCTCCTTCAGATCATCCCAACAGATGGGTGATCTGCACCTCCTGCCATACAAGGAACAAGGAGCCATCCCGATACTGGTCTGAAAGCTGTTATTATAGTGAACTCAATCAATGCATCATGCTGATCCCAACTGCCCCCAAAGTCCAACACACATGCTCTGAGCATGTCCTCAAGGACCTGATTCGTCCTCTCTGTCTGCCCGTCTGACTAAGGATGATAAGCTGAACTGAAGGACAACTTCGTCCCCAAAGCCTGATGCAAACTCTGCCAGAATCTGGACACAAACCTCGGATCTCTGTCAGACACAATCGAAGCAGGAACCCCATGTAGACGCACAATCTCATCCATGTACAGCTGAGCCAAGCGATGCAAACTGAAAGTCTTCCTGACATGGTAGAAGTGAGCGCTCTTCGTGAGCCGGTCCACAATGACCCAAACTGCATCAAAACCCCTCGGAGTCTTCGGCAGTCCCATAACAAAGTCCATACCGACGCTCCCCACTTCCACTCCGGAACGGGAAGAGGCTGAAGCAAACCAGCTGGTCTCTGATGTTCGGCTTTGACCTGCTGACAGGTGACATCTGGATACAAAGTCAGAAATATCCCTCTTCATGTTGCTCCACCAGAATGTCTCCCGCAGATCCCGGTACATCTTCACCCCTCCTGGGTGTACCGAGTAAGGAGCTCCATGAGCCTCCTGCATGATCTCACGCCTCAAGGCGTCGTCTGCCGGCACACAAACTCGGTCTCTGAACCTCAGGCAGCCATCCTCTGCAACTCTGAATTCAGACTCCTGACCAGCAGCAATCTCATCTCTGATCTTACGCAACCCGACATCCAGCTCCTGACTGGCCTTGATCCGGTCGATCAAGGTAGGCTGAATCTGTAGTGCTGCTAAAATCCCAGACCTCTCTGGACGGACGACCCAGATACCCATGCGCTGCAACTCCTGAGCAGACCTCTCCACACCAGATAAAGCACAAACGGTCCCGGACGGACCCCTCCTACTGAGCGCATCAGCAACCACATTCGCCCTACCCGGATGGTAGAGGATCTCTAAGTCGTAGTCGTGTAGCAACTCCAGCCACCTCCTCTGCCTCAAGTTCAACTCCTTCTGAGTGAACAGATACTTGAGGCTCTTATGGTCAGTAAAAACTTTGCACGCTGCTCCATACAGATAGTGCCTCCAAATCTTCAGAGCAAACACCACAGCAGCTAACTCCAGGTCGTGGGTCGGATAGTTCTTCTCATATGGCTTAAGCTGACGAGAGCCATATGCAACCACCTTCCCCTGCTGCATCAGAACACATCCAAGTCCCCTATGGGACGCATCACAGAAACCTCCAGGCCTCGGTCCCCTCTGGAAGAGTCAAGATCGGCGCAGTAGTCAACCTCTTCTTCAGCTCCAGAAAACACTGCTCACAGGCATCGCTCCACTCGAACTTCACATCCTTCTGAAGCAGACGAGTCAACGGAATCACCAACTTGGAGAAGCCCTCCACAAACTTGCGGTAATAGCCCGCCAATCCAAGGAAACTACGAATATCCCCAACATTAGTAGGCCTGGCCCACTCAGTAATAGCTCGAATCTTCTCCGGATCCACGGAGATACCATCCTTAGAGACCACATGTCCAAGAATACCACCTGGTCCAACCAGAACTCACACTTCTTCAGCTTCGCATACAACTCGTTCTCCCTCAGAGTCTGGAGAACGGTCCTCAAATGCTCCTCGTGCTCCTCAGCACTCTTGGAATACACCAAGATGTCATCAATAAAGACTACCACGAACGGTCCAAAAACGGCTTGAACACCGGTTCATCATGTCCATAAATACAGAAGGCGCATTCGTCAGACCGAATGGCATCACAAGGAACTCGTAGTGTCCATAACGAGTCCTGAAAGCGGACTTAGGCACATCGTCTGCCTTAATCCTCAGCTGATGATAACCGGACCTCAGATCGATCTTCGAAAAACACCTTAGCTCCTGCTAACTGGTCGAACAAGTCGTCTATGCGCGGGAGAGGATACCTATTCTTAATGGTAACCTTGTTGAGTCCCTGTAGTCAATGCACAACCGCATACTACCATCCTTCTTCTTAACGAACAACACTGGCGCTCCCCAAGGCAACACACTAGGGCGAATGAAGCCCTTATCCAGCAGCTCCTGTAACTGGACCTTCAACTCCTTAAGCTCAGCAGGCGCCATCCGGTATGGGGCCTTCGAAATAGGCCGAGTCTGAGGTGCGAGCTCGATCGAGAACTCCACCTCTCTAACAGGGGGAAGCCCAGGTACGTCGTCCTGGAACACGTCGGGGAAGTCTCTGACCACTGGCATCTCCTTCAACTTCGCATCCTTGCGAACCTCAGGGATGTAGCACAGATATCCCTGGCATCCTTTCCTCAGAAAACGGAACGCCTGCATCGCAGATATGACTGGTGGCGAGCACGGGAGTCCATTCCCTGCTACAACTAGACGGGGCTGACCCGGCTCCTCAAAAGTGACTCTCGAAGCAGCACAGTCAATATGGGCATGGTGCGCAGCAAGCCAATCCATGCCCAGAATCACATCAAAAGAAGTCATCTCCATCGGATGAGGTTAGCACACAGAGTCTATCTCTGACTAACACAGGACTATCTTTGCAAACAGAATTCAACAACATAGAAGAGTCCCTAACTAATGGACTATGCACACACAACTCAACACCCAGAGGCACCACAGGCAAACCGAGCTCACCCACTAACTCAGCAGAAATAAATGAGTGGGTGGCTCCAGAGTCAAACAAACAGAAAACAGAACGACGAGATGATAGCTGGAGAATACCTGTGACAACTCTGTCAGTCGATCGGTCTCTCTCTCCAGCCATCGCATACACTCTGGCCTGGCCCTGGGGCTTCTTCTGCTCAGCCCGATCTCGATCTCTGGACCCTGAAGCAGACTCAATGGCTCTACCTCCAGAACTACCTCTGCTCCTCTCAGCCTGAGGGCAATCAGCAATCCTATGCTCCAAGGACCCACACTTGAAGCAGGCTCCAGACTTCCTGTAGCAGTCCTGGCCTCTATGAAACTTGCCGCAGACCCGGCACTTCGGAGCGGGAGCTGACGAAGACGAACCACCTCTATCTCGTGCGCGGTCTCCAGAGCGGTCTCCAGCTCGGTCTCCAGTAGACTGCTTCTTCTGAGAAGCAGACTGATCCCTCATATCACTGTCATCGGACCTCTGCTTCCTCTTTGGTCCTTCCCTCCAGACTGACGACCTCTCAAGTCAGCCTCTACCAACAGGGCGACATCAGCTACGACCTGAAGGTCTTGTGACGCAACGGCGTCACAGCAGAACGGATGTCTGGCCTCAAGCCACTCTCAAACTTCCTGGCCTTCCTATGCTCGTCAGGCTCAGGTGCAAACTTAGATAGGCTGATAAACTTCCGGACGTACTCCTCCACACTCATATCCCGACCCTGGCGTAGTCGGTTATACTCCAGGATGCGCTGATCCTTGTAGACGTCGGGGTAGAACTGCTTGTTGAACTCCCCAATGAACTGCTCCCATGTCCATGGCTGTGGGAACTTCCCCATCACTGACCTCCACCACTCCTTGGCTTCGGCCTTGAACAGAAAGGTGGCGAAGTCGACCTTCTGCTCCTTCAGAGCCCATCACCCGCAGCAAATCCTCTACCTCTGACAGCCAGTGGCTGGCCTCCTGGGGATCTCCTGCCCCATCGAACGACGGCGGCTTCAGCTTCATGAACTCCTGAAGCGCCTTCACGTTCCTCCCTCCAGCATCTGCCCCAGCTGGTCCTCCTCCAGCTGGACCACCCCCTGCAGCCATGGTCTGCATGAGCTGCGTCATAAACTGCTGAACAGCATCAGCCACATCCCCTGGAGGGTTATTAGCTCTTCTTGGCGGCATTCTGAAAGTCCAACAGCAAGCAGTTAAACTCAGACACTAACACTGACATTTCTGACTGACTGGATAACTTAAAATCCCAGCAGATTAGAACCCAGAGCTCTGATACCACTAAGTGTAACACCCCCAAACACTGGCCTAGGAGTTAGGGATATTACACGCCGCGTATTATTACATAATAACGCAAGGCTCTAATAAACAGACTTAAACAGATAATCGAATAAGGCCCACACGAAATACTTCAATACAGTATTATCGAAGAGATGTTAAAACATCCCCAAAAGTCATTACAGAACCCACCAAACAGATGTCAAAAGTGGAAGCTTAACAAAATATGCCCAAAGGCCCAAATTCAATACAAAGGTCTCAAAAGAAGCTAAGTAACGAAGCAACTAAACTCCAGAAGCTGAGGGGAGACGATCCTCGATAATCAATCTGCAAAAGTGTTAGAAGTAGGGGAATGAGCACACAACTATGCCCAGTAGATGACCAACTTCATCAACCAGCATGCTCAAAACATTTACAGAATATTGACAAATCAGAAGGAGTCAAGAATCCACAATATGTCAGAAACCAGAAACAGAAGTCCATTCAATAAGGGACTAAACAGAGCAGAAGCAGACCGAAGCGGAAAAGCAGAGTGGGACACTAGCGATCACAGCATACAGACAGAACGAGCAACCAGCTCGTGAACAGAACGAGGAAACCTCACTCGTAAACAGAACAGGTGTAAACACCCGTGAACAGAACGGGAAACGTCACCCGTGAACAGAAGGATCCTACATAGCGCGCTACGAGACAGCGAAACCAGCCATCCAAAGGCTCAGACACAGAGATAACTAGATCCCAAAACAGAAGCTTAAATACAGATAAGCATATGTGCACCAAAGGCACCAGAAAGCACATAGATGGCTTGGAAATCAGAAGGGGAATCCAACCCCGCAAACGGAAGTCAAAACGGAGCTCAAACGAGCAAGTTAAGGTCAAAACAGTTCCCTGTCCGAACTTGTGTCCGGACATCAATGTTCGGACACAAGTCGAGACTCAGAAGGCGAAATCAGACAGATGTCCGAACTTGTGTCCGGACATCAAAGTTCGGACACAAGTCGAACCTTAAAACAGAAGAAGAGTCAGAGGTGTCCGAACATCCAAGTTCGGACGGATGTTCGGACATCCTTCGGAAAACAGAACGTGGAGAGTCCGAACTTGTGTCCGGACATCCGATGTTCGGACACAAGTCGAAGCAAAATCAGAAGATTGCAGAAGGCTGTGTCCGAACTTTAAAGCTCGGATGGAAGTTCGGACACAGCGAAAACTTCAGAAAGTAAAAGCGCAGAAGGGCATGTCCGAACTTCAACGGTCGGACAGAAGTTCAGACACGCCGAAAAATGCAGAGAACAGAGGCGATTTTTACACAATCAGAGGTACAAAACCAATCCAAATCAACACACACATTTACAAAGCAACCTTGGGGGGGTTTAATCCATTGAAAAGGCATTAAACAGACATAAACCACACAAACACAAGATCAAATCAGTGAGTTAATTTGCAGAACCCAAACTCCCCAAGGCTGAACACACAGATCGAATCCGAAAGCCACCTACCTCAGTATAGAGCAGAGACAAATTCCTCAATTCTGAATAGCAGAATCCAGCCAGAGTAGACCCTCGAACGCAGACCGAACGCAAACCAAAACACTGAATCTGACAGTAGGACAACGGATTCGCGGACGATGCCAATAGTAGAAGAGAATTGACAGAGAATGCGGAGAAGCCATTGATTCACAATCAGATTGCAGAGGGGAATTAGAAAGCGAAAATCCTCAGAACCATAGAACCGAAGAATCAAAGAGAAAGCAATCAGACCACCCTACCTCGAAGAAACCAGCAATTCGCAAGGTCTAGCAATTTGCAGTGGAACCTTGATAGCAGAATAACGAGGCTTGACTGATCGAGAGAAGGAACGGCTTTGAGAGAGAAGAGAGAGAGAGCAAGGGAGAGAGGAGCGTGAATGATCGTGAGAACGTGCTTTGAAGAGAGAGTAATTAAGAGAATATGGAATAAATAGGTTAGGGAATTAATATGAAGCTAACTCACCAGAAATTAAAACGGATGGGGTAAAAGACTTCCTCGTCCCCAACTTTATTAAGGACTTCCATGTCCTAAATTCAGAATGAACCAACTTAACGAACCATAGTAACTTAAATAAAATATAACCAAATCTTGGGTTATAACAGGAGATGACCAGTCTAAGCAGGTCATCCCAGCTGATCTTCTACAGGACCCTCGCAAGCGAGTCCTGTTCGCGCTTCTGGTGGCCAATGTCGCGCCACGACACACTTCTGACCTCAACCAGACCGACTGCTATCTTCTCTAGGCGGTCGTGAACTCTTCTTTTGCTGGAGCTTCTGCACTCTTATATCTACCCCAGCTTTTACAGCAGCATCTGCGCTACATCATCGAGCACAAGGACCGTCACAGGCTTGGATTCCCTGTTATGATCTGCCACTTCCTCAGGGAGCAGGGAGTGATCTTGGCTGAGGAGGGTCGTTCCACTTCCAGGTCACCCATTGACATGGGCACCATGAAGAGGATGAGATTTGACTATGATGGAACGGCATGGATTAAGAAGGCGGCTCCGCGTACTCAGAAGCGGCAGAGAGATGTGGGAGAGGGACCGTCAGAGCCAGTCCCTACTTCCACTGCAGAAGAGGAGCAGCAGTATGCAACATTCCTAGCACCCAGGAGCGGGTATGTGACCTGGGAAGAGTTCGAGCGCACACAGCAGCAGATGGAGTAGATGGAGCTGTCGTTCCGAGCCGAGATCAGCCAACTTCGGGAGCAGGCACGCCGATCGCAGGATAATTATGAGACCCTGCTCCGTGACTTCCAGCAGTGGCAGGCTTACCACCCACCACCTGAGTGATTTTATGACAGTTATTTTCTCTCTTTTGTTTTTCCTTTCATACTTTGTTATTTATTTAATGTATTGCTAACATTTGACAGTTTTCTGTTTATTTGGTTTGTTTCAGTTTACGCACTATCTTTATTATATAATAGCATCTTTTTCTTTTAAATGTTTCAATAAGACATTCCATCTGCAAAAGTTGAGCACTTGCAACGCAAGTGTGTGAAACGTTTCCCCCGTCAAAAGTCTTAAGTGTGAGGAAGAGCTACTTTCTCAAATCCAGGGATATAAGGGGAGTTCTTTATTTTAATTTATGCAATATTTAAATTATGTTAAGTTCGTTTTACTTCTTTTACTTGATTTATCTCTATTGCAATACATGACCAATATCCTCCATGAGTTTGACACATTTTGAAACGGCTTCTTAATTGAAAACTTTTTCTGAACAAATGAGGACATTGTTCCTCTTAAGTGTGAGGAAGTTAGACCTTTCCCTGAAAATGTGCCAGTAGTTCTTTTAATACGTATAGACATTAGATTTACGGGTAAAAATATTTTGTAGAAAAATCAAACATGGTAAGCAAGTTTAAGATTAGTTTTGCTCATAATTGTTAGCTTTCATGGTTTCATTATAAAAATTATTTTGTGTGCAAGCTAATTATGAAGTCTGAACTAGTTTAACTCGGTACCTTTGGAATGAGATGAAAGTTTGGAATGGAAGAATAAGGCAAGGTACTCCTCTGATCTAATATTTTTGTTTAAACTGAAACGGGCCTCTTCCATTCGGTTATTAAGTCCTTGGGGTGCTTCATCACCCATTTACCTAAGATCATTTGATCTGGGATAAAAGACCCAAAATTGTTACAAGAATGGAGAAAAAAGTCTGTAGGGTTTAAAATAAATATGCAAGCAGTGCTATTAAAGCTAAAAAAAGAGCTTAAATTTATTTAGATCATGAGTATGTGGTGTTGAAAGGTACTGTGGAATAAGGCAATACTTCACACCCCTTGTCATTTCTGGGTATTTAAGGAAAGAAATGGTGGAAAGATCCCGAGTTAATCTGTGTTCATTCTTGATGATTTAACTTCTCCAAATTTTTGGTTTGAAGATCCCGAGTTAATATGTATGGTATTCACATCTTCTGTGTGCAATAACCATGATTTACCTCCAAATGTTTATGTAAAACATATTCTCAAATTATTTTGTGCTATGCACACCGTAGTTTATGTACTCAGTACACAAACATACGCTAAGCGGTTTTCGCTCTACCCCCCTTAAAATGGATTACGCCCACGTAATCAGCGTTACATCATCTTTGAACATAAGTTCAAGATGTCTAATTCTCACCCAGCATTCTAGCTTCCACGTCATCTATCTTACTTATAATTCGATCAGAAATGACTTAGTCTCTGTATCGAGGATTCTTAACGGTACTTATACCGTTTCCTTAACTTAGTTTGGTCTAATCTCAAAGGTAGTGATCTGCTAGCTTCCGCTGCACCACTCTGATAATCTTAGGCCTAATTGTCTCAATGGGCACGTGTTATCTTTATATATACACGGCCTTAATGAGTTGTAACTCGTCTATCCATTCTTCTTGAAGATCTTACGCTCATACTCTTAGTATTTTCTCGAATGTCTAAATTATTCTCCCCAACTGACCTTTGGTCTGAGGATGATTCTTAGTCTGAAACTACTGTTTAGTGCATAATGCGCTTTACAGTCTTAATCCCTTACATCTTAAGGCATGTTCAATGTCTGTACTTAACAATCCGTGCTCT